>CAUYSK010044400.1:0-59979 GCA_963575035.1 Avahi laniger | reverse complement strand
AGAGGTGCTAGATCACTGTCGTTTCTTATGATTGAGTAATATTCCATTGTAAACATATACCAAATTTTAGTAATCCACTCATGGATTGATGGGCACTTGGGTTGTTTCCACATTCTTGCAATAGTGAATTGTGCTGCCATAAATATTCGGGTGCAGATGTCTTTATAGTAGAATGTTTTGTGCTCTTTTGGGTAGATGCCTAATAGCGCTATTACTGGATCGAATGGTATTTCTATTTTTAGCTCCCTGAGGTATCTCCAAATTCTTTTCCACGGAGGTTGCACTAATTTGCAGTCCCACCATCAGTGTAAGAGTGTTCCTGTCTCTCCACATCCTCGCCAACATTTGTTGTTTTGTGATTTTTGATAGAGGCCAATCTCACCAGGGTTAGGTGATACCTCATTGTGGTTTTGATTTGCATTTCTCTAATAATTAGAGATGTTGAGCATTTTTTTATATGTTTGCTGGCCATTAATTAGAATCTTAATTGATGTTTATGACAGACTTTACATTTCTGGTAAAGACATAGCCTAATTTGTATCTTTACATTTTATGTACAAGTTATAACAGACACATAACCATTGTACAAGATATACTGATAAACATTTTATAAGACTTGGAATATGGAATATGTTTTGGTTACTTTAAGTTATCATAGAACATTTTAGTTATTATAACTTTTATTTTATGGTACACTATTGGTTGTATAAGAAATTGAGTCTCTGATTAGGATGCAAATATTTATTAGTATGCTGCTTCTTTGGGAAAAATAAATGACTGATTTTTCAATAATCTTGTTTTATGGTATTGTTTCTAAAGATGAAATGTAACAAAAAAGCAAAGACTGGTTCTATTGGGGAACTGATCAACAATAGAATTCAGCAAATATTTGTTAAGCTTTTACTATGTACAAGTTATTGCCATGAATTCTGTGGAGGGTACAAAAAGAACAAAGTATTAATATAATTCTTTCCTCAAGAAACTTAAAACCTAGTAGAACAAATATGTTCTCAAATACTCAGACCATGGTAAAGACTATAGAAAACCTAAGGATAAAATGTTAGGTAATCACTGAGGATCCTATAGATTGTTTAACGATTACAATATCAATACTAATCTACTGCAAAGAGAAATTGTAGATATTGAAAAATCTGCATGTTTGCATAAAGTCAATGAAAGTAGAGATAATGGTGGAGAATCACTCAAATCATATGCAAAGTCACTTAAAAAGGAGGATCTGGAAGACAGAAACCAGTTAACTAAAGAGACAAAGGACTGACATGATACTTTTAAAATCAAATAATTGAAAGGTGCTAGGTAAAACTGAGTTTCTAGAATTTTTTTTTTTAAAAAATTTATGTTTATGCTGCAAAAGTCAAAATCATGTGATTAAATTGTTCTATCATACAATTGCTAGAAAATTACATTAAAAATCAAAGAAACACTTGAATTGCTCTTTGTAAGTTTCAAGAATTAGTGTATAATTTCAATTACAACCTAAATTGTATTCACTATAGCAAATAAACTTAACATTTATAATTTATAATCTTTAGTTTCATTTTTAAGTTAAAGTTCCAATCAATCCTTTCATTCTTAGTTATTATGAAATGTTGGCCACTGTTTTAAGTGGATTCTCTTTGGCTGTTTCTTTAGGACCAATCATCATTGGTTAAAGAGGACTACCCAGTATTACTTTTAGCTAAGAATACAAGGTGGTGGCCTTGAAGGATGAACTGAGTCTTAATAGAAATATAGAAATACTTTCTAGAGAAAGAAATAGTTTTAGAAAAAAGATACAGAAATACGAAAGTATAGACATGTCAAGAGGAAAAGAAATAGGTTAATTTGACCTGAAAAATCAGTTGAAATCAGATTTTAAAAAGGGCTATGAATGCTGAATTTTAGTTGGTAAATGCTGGGGAACCCCTCAAAGCTTATTTGCACAGGAGAGTGAAATGATCTAAGATACCCTTAAGAAGATTACTTTGGGTTCTGTTACGGGGACGGGGTGAAGTACGACTTGACTAGTGATACATAGATCCCTTACAGGGCTTCTATAAAAGTGCAGGCGAGAGGGAAGGGAGCGTGAGGTCCTCACAGAGAGAATGACAAGGCACTGAGAGGATAGTGCACTGAACATGAAGGGAGACATACGTTTGGTGAGGAGAGTAGATGTCGAAATTACCTTCACATGAGTTAAATTCCGCAAGTAGTCTAAAATCCAGGTCTGTATGTTGGAGGAGAAATCAGGCTAAAGATAAAGATTGGGACTCTTCTGCACAGAAAGCCATGGGGCAGTTGAAATTACTAACGGAGAGAGCAAAGAAAAAGAGGGTCCAAGACAAAGTCTTGAGAATTGACTGTATTTCAGGAAGAAGGAGGAGAAATTATTAATAAAGAAGAGAGAGAAGAAGGTATGATTGGAGTTAGAAGAACAAGGAGAGTTCAGCTTCAGCGTAGCTAAGGGAAGGAAGGCTTCATAAAGAAGGCACTGAGATAAAGAGGGTGAAAATTAAGGAATAATTTAGATGTCGTGATGAGGAGGTCATTGGGGATGGCCTTTAAGAGAATGATTTTATCAAAGGATTAACACAAGTGGTTTAAATTTGTTTTATGGACCTGTTTACATTCCTGTTTCCTTAAACTGGAGACCTGAAGCATTCTGTAATACAGAAGACCTGCACTAGACATCAGGAAGCATTAATTCTGGCCCTGGCTCCCCTGAGTAGCCATGTGGCCTTGTACTGGTCATATAACCCCTCTGGACATTAACATGCTCACCTATAAAATAGGAGACAGCAAAGGCTTGAAATAGGAAATAACCCCCAGTGGCATTTCATAGTAACTACAATAAGAAATAATAAAAAATAACTCTTCTCCTGCAATGAACAAAGATTTGAGAGGCTATTAAAAGCATTGGCTTTAGAGTTAGCCACATCTGTGACTAATGCTAGCTTGGGCCCCTAATAGGTATCTAGTATTGAACAAGTGGTATAACCTCTAAACTGTAGGTTCCTCATGTGTCAACTGGGGTGGATACCAGGACCTCCCTGACAGGCTGTGTTGAGAATTACACAAGAAATGGAAATTATTAGCATAATTTCTAGAACCTAAAAAAGGCTTATAAGTATTTGTTGGCTGAATGAATAAATCTCAGCCTGTAATCTCAGAGAGGACCAAAAACAGGATAAAATCATTTAAGGAAGAGCCATCTGGAGGAGGTGAGAACTTGAAATGAATGTTACATAAAATGTGGGGGTTGGAGGGAAGTGTTTATAGGGACACTAAAGAGAGTCAAATATCAGGTGGGTTCACTTACCAGTAGGGTAATGGGAGCGAGTCACCTAATTCTAAACCTTGGAGACAGAAAAAAATGAAGCAAAACTGCCAACTCTTTACATAAGAAAAAAAAAAGATGGGTCCATGAATGTCAGTTATATTGTTCTTAGGGGTTTTTGTCTATTTGTAACATTTCTTAATTAACATTTTTTGACCAATTGGGGCAATAATATCTATACAACATGAGGATTAAATAACGTACAAAATTATCATCATAGTGTTTTACACATGGTACTCAATGGTTGCTGTCACTATATAAGTATTACATTATTATCCCATTCAAGGACAAGATAGAAGTAAAGCCAAAGAGTGAGGGCGTAGGCATGAGTGTATTACGTATACAGTGAGTATGTCAAGTGATAGGAGAGCAATGTGAAGGGCAAAGATTAAAACCAGCTTGCTTGAAACTAAGAGGCAGCCTGGGTAGTAGTTGCAGAGGTTCGGAGTGGGTGGGGAAGTGGGTTCCATTATAGAGGGCTTTAAAAACTATGTATTAGACTCATTACTGATAAAACAGGCTAAAGTTTGGATCAGGGGAAATACAAAATGAAAGTTAATTTCATTATGCTTTAAGATTCAAAATACAGAAGATTTAAGATTTAAGATGCTTTTAAGATTCAAATGAAAGAAATGAAGAGAATGAACTAGAGTGGAAGAAGGTGCTGAGAAACTATTTCAGTAATCCAGGTCCAAGGGGACCAGAGCTAGGACTCTAGGGAGGGTTGAAAGTGGAAATAGCTCAGATGAACCTGAAAGCATTATGAAATCTGCAAAGAAATAAGATGACTCGATGGCAATTTAAGAAATAAAGAGAAAGTGGAGAGAGGAATCAAAGATACTAAGATTTTGAAGATGTAATATCCTCTATATTAGTAAAAGAAAAGAGAATTGAGATATCTAGCAGGTGGTATTGAGAGGTGGTGAGGAGCAGGGACTTTCCAGTCAGACAAACTTGAGTTTGAGGCCTGGCTTTTGCATCAAGGAGCAGGTGCAATGTCAAACGAGTGATTTAACTTCTCTAAGCCTGTTTCCTTGGGTGTAAGTACACTGGGCATAAAAGTGGTACCTCCCTCACAGAAGTGTTGTGAGAAATATCTAACGTTTGGAAAGGTATTACACAGTTACAGTCACCCTTAAGCTCCTTGTTCTCACATCAGATATCCAATCCCCCTCAACATCCCATTGGGACTACCTTAAAAAACAAAAAGCAACCCTCAACTCTCACCTACTTTCACTTTGGTGCAAGCCAGCATTACTTCTCACTTGAACCATTGCAATCTTCTCACTGCAGCTTCAATCCCCAATCTATTCTCCACACAGCAATCAGAGGGAGGCTTTAAAACATAGATCAAATTATATCTCCTCGATTCTCCAAATCTGTCATTGACTTCTCACCTGATAATGTCCTGTAAGATCCTTCATACTCTTAACTCCTGTCTATGACACCAGCATCATCCTCTCCTATTCTGCCCCTCAGTCTGCTCTGTCACACTGGCTTCCCTGCTGACTCTCAAGTACATCACACTTGCTCCTGTCTCAGGTCCTTGCACTTGTTCACTCTGTCTGGGACATTATTTCCTGCATATCCACATGGCTGCCTTCCTTAAGTCTCTGTTCCCATGTAACCTTTTCAGAGAGACTAGGCTTCCCCACCCTATCCCACACAGCAGCACCCTCACCCCAACCAAGCTGTCCTCTTTCCCCTGATCTTGCCTTGTTTTAAATCCAAAACACCTAACATTATAGTTAATTATCAGTTAATTTGTTGATTGTCTGTTTTCCTTTAGTCTTTATTCAATTTGTTTACTGTTGTATCCTCGACTCTAGGTGAGTTCTTGACAAATATTGGTTAAATAAGTGAATGAATGAATGAATGGGTAGCATATCACTGATTTTTTTTCAGGGAAGCTTGATTATTAAATCATGTAGCAAAGAATAAATACAAAGCAGTCATTCTCCAGCTGGGGCTCCTTAACTCTTAGAGATCTTAGAAGGTAGTAATTAGAAATCCCAGAGCTATACTCGAGTTTCTAGTCAGCAAATCCTTACTCACAAGAAGGATGCAAAAGATAACTAAAATGTTAAGTTTCTATGCTTTAGAAAAAATGATATGAACTCAGTACAGTTACTCTGGTTGATTCATACTGATCAGAAATTATTCTCAGTTCTATATGTTTTTCATTAAATAAAACTGAAAATTAAAATATGCTGAAGACCTCCTATACCCAAATGTTTACAAATTTTTCGCCAAGAGAAATGTACAAGAATGGTCATAGGAGCACCATTTGTAATACCAACCACCAACTGGAAAACTACCCCAAATGCCCACCAACACTGAAATGGATAAAGTATGCTATATTCACACAATGTGATACTGCACAACCACATGCAGCAATAAGACAATTCTCACAAATAATGCTGAGTGAAAGAAACTAAACATATGAGAGCATATGCTGTTTGATTCCATTTAAATGAAGCACAACAGCAGGCAAAAACTCATCTATGCTGTTAGCAGTCAGGGAAACTGCTACTCAGGATGAAAGGATGAGAGCTTTAGTGACTGGAAGGGAGCCCAGGGGAGTGGGAGGGGGGCCTTCGGTGCCAGTATGTTCTCTTTCTTCATTAGGATGCTGGTTACATGGGTGTTTGTTCAATTTGTAAAAATTCATTCCGATGTGTACTTAATATATGTGCACTTTTCTATATGAATATTATATTTCAATAAAAAGCAAAAAGCAAAAAAAAAGGCAGTGAAAAAGATGGTGTTGATAATTTTGTAAGGCAGTTCTTTCCAAATCAAAGATCCTAAGGGGACCTTGGAGGAGAAACAAAGAATGATGCCTCTTAAAAACTTTTTGTACTTGTCAAACCACTTGAGAGTTTCAGCAATGGAAAAATACACTAGATGTTCAGAGACAGTCAATGCAGGACAATTATGTGGAAATAAAGATTTATATAAGAATTAAAAACAAGCTACAGATGTAGAGAGCCAGATGGGGCCTTTATTTACTCATATGTGATTCTGAATGAAAGAAATCCATCTTTGGAGATTAACCTGTGACTCCCACAGATATATGAAAGTGTCTGGCATGCACATAAGGGAAGATTCACTCTCAGCCCAGAAGTTTGCTGATTTCGAAACGCATGTGTTAAGAAAGAACTTTATTTAAAAGAGTTCACTAGAACAGCTGTACTTTGTCATCAGAATCATAATCCACAAATATTCTAAGATTTCAAAAAATACAACAAACAATGTGACCTCATTAACCCTTACAAAAGACATTTCTGCTGTGGTTGTATTTGATCACCATTTATCTCTCCTCAAAATCTCTTGCAATGCCTGTCTTCAGAAATTCTTCCAGAAAAGTGTAAAAGAAGTAGAATTTGAAAGAAATAATAAAATGCTTCTTCATTCCTAGTAATAAACAATACTAGTGAAATTTGATTTTTTAAATTTGATTTTTCTTTTGTTAATAAATTTCAAACATGTTTAGTAGCAGTTTAGTCTCAAGAGGGCTTAACTATGGATTGAGGCATTTAAAATAAAAGGGAAACAATAGAAAAATTAAGCAAGATTTATGGAGTGGTTTTAGACTTTTTCTATCATTTCCTTTCTTTCAGTTTTGCACACTAAGAAACCTATTTAATAAAATATATGTGACTGCTGACTTAGGTTACTGAAGGAAGTTATAACATCTCCTTCATGAAAAATGTTTAAGAAAAAAGTTAACTGGCCCTATTTAATTATTTGGAATTACTTTTCCCCAAAAGAAGGTGGTCAAATAGAGTGTCTTTCAGATTTATGACTTCATTTTGTTCTCTGCTTCCATAAACAATATTGAGAGTCTCTCTTTAATGGGGTGACACATTCTGTGCCCGCCAGAAAATATCAGCTCTAAACTGTAGTGAACATAAACTGTAGTTTCAAGGGATCTAGAAATTGTTTCTATAAGGACTAAGTGAGATGGACAGTTGATAAATTAATCAGCTAATTCAGGCAAAAATATCTCCAATTTTTAAGAAGGAGGATAAAAGACTTTCAGATTAGCTATTTTCTTATAGCTCAAATGTCTTCTTGTTGAATAACAATACCGCCTACAGTTAAAAGACTTTACAGTTTATAAATTAATTTCACATATAGTATTCATATATGGTATCACATCTTGAAAATAAGAATTTAGGGGGTAGGTCTATATCAATTAAGATGACAAAGAAGAATTAAGAAAATCATAGCATAAATTCTGATCTGGAAGTATTTTAGAGAGAGTCCAAAATCATCATACTTTAAAGAACAGAACCCAGATATTTGGAATTAAAGCTTTTCTGTGGAACACAGAGCTGTTACAAAGACTCCTAGTTTGGTCTACTCTCTCTGGAGGCCCACAGTCACTAGAGTATAAACTCCATGTAGCAAGGATGCTACCTATTTTTCCACCACATTATCCTCAGCATCTAATGCAGCATCTGGAACCACAATAATCAGTACATGTTATGAATTAATTTCTGTAAATATCTGTCTTGCTTTGAAACATGGAGACATCTAATACTTCCCTGAATCTGATTTCAGGTTCATGATTTTAGGGTCAATGTAACATATTCAAAAAGTAAATCATTCAAAATAAAGAATATGCATACATAATGAGTGCAATGTGTACCATCTGGGGGATGGACACGCTTGAATCTCTGACTGGGAGGGGGTGGGGGGCAGGGGCAACGTAACCTAAACATTTGTACCCCATAATATGCAGAAATAAAAAAAAGTAAACCTGTGTTTACTTTTAAATACCCATCAAGATATTGTATCAAATATCATTCATGATCTAATTTTTCAATATTTACATTCATTCATACCATCAATAGATTTTTAGCCACAATCTATAAATAAGAGACTTCAATAATACAACCTGCAAATGAACAAAGATGAGTTAAATTATATACCATCTTCACCAGAATCATGTCAATGTAATTTTAAATATAAAAGTTATAGTGTGATAAAAAGTATTTCAAGTAATTATGTGATCTTCAAAATATAGGTGTCTTTTTATACTTTGTGAAGTCCTACCTTGTTAACATACTTTTACCACCAAATGATATAGTTTTCTAAAAAATGCCTGTGGAACATCTATGATATGCTGTGCTATCAAACAAAATTATAAGAACACATATGACTCCAAAGGTCAAAGACAAGCAATTCATAAGCTCCTATGGAAGCTATTAGAATAGCAATTTTACTCAAGGTGCAAGAAAGTAAAAATTTTCTAAAACAAAGCACACACTACCTCAACCTTGGAAGTGTGACTATAAACGTATTATATTTTTTCAACAAACATGTAAACACTAACACATCCAAGTGATTGTTTCAAAAGGGATGCTGTGATACCAAAGTTGTAACTATTATTATAACCATTTTGAAAAATCCCCTTCTGGTATTACTCTTAGAGAATACAGCTTATTCTTTTGAATATCTGCAAGCATAGCAAATCTTTTCCCTTTGAAAGTAGAAAATAGTTTTATAAGAGTAAGAAATTATTCAGGCCATGACAAGTGAAGTAGGTGTGTATCTCAAAGAATGTGTGACTACAATAGCAATTTAAAGCATTTTTCCAGAGTGACTCCAAATTCCCAAATCCATTCTTACTTAGTCTAAAAAGTTTCAACAAAAATATTTTGAGAATTATGGAACAAGTGCAAATTTCCAGAGATACTCTCAAGAACAAACAATACCCATTTTTAATAAATTAGGTATAAATAATTTTAAAACTAAGTTTCATTACTTAACAGGTATGCCACATATAGCTTCTTCATGTGGCAAATCTAGACTAAGCAATGCGTATGGTAATTTGATACAAAGAAGGTTAATTTGCTACCCTGCATCAGAAACTGAGTTTTGGAAATGCTAGGTTTCTATCTCACCATAATCAGGAGTCACATTTAGATATAACCAGGTCACCATAAGAGTCTCTCTTCTGCTAAAATATGTGCATTTCTTAACTATCTTGCAACTGAAATTCTAGAATATGGTTTATATAAAAAATGCCAACTTCTACCAGTTCTCACCCTTGATAAGGCTGCTGACTGTGAAAACTGTAGCCTGAAAATTTCTTAGTTTAATATATAGAGAGGAAATATTTAAACTTTGTGAGCAGTTTCAGAATGAAATGTAAATCAAAAAATGAAATTATCTAACTAAAGGTTTTCTAAGTTCCAGTTAAAAGTTAATACTTTTTAAAAAAAAAAAAACACTACTTAGATAACAATTGAAAGGAACAATGTGTCTTTGTACATGTCTTAATTCATTGTCATGTAATTCATTTACTTCATGTTGATTTTGGCAGATTGTCTTTTCTCAATGAAAACAGATACTTGGCTGATCTGAAATTAAATATTGAAATAGGATGAAACATACCCTTGAATTCCCACATATCCTTTTTTATTAATATGTAGTATGTCATGCAAATGACCTACAGTATCCGACACATTCAACCCCTTTGGCCTTCAACAAGTAGTAACAAAATAAGAAGCACATGAACCTTTCTAGACTGTTCCAAAAATTAGTCTTGAGAACACATTGTACCATATTGCACTAGAATTCAAGAAATCAGGGCGAGAAGACTATGTTTTTAAAAGAAAATAATTATAAACATCTTTAGCTTTAGAAGGCAATTGACGCTACTCATGGCTCCTTCTTGAGCCTTAAAATTTAAATATCTATATTCTTGTCAAATCTGGTTCTGGGTCTAATAGACTCTTGAGGCAAAGAGAAATATCCTTGTTGAGTCCCTCTGAGTCAATGTAGGGTTCAAACAAGGACATCCTGCCTTTGATGTTTATTTGAGGACTCCTTACAAAAGAGGAAGCCTCAGTAACTGAGGTGTCTCTCTGACAAGGATGGGGTATGGAGAACAGGGGTCCTGGGAGGGATGGGGGTATTAAATGGAGCCCTCCACAGCACGTGATGAGGCATTTCTGAGGGGTATGGGGAGGGCTAAAGAGGGAAAAGCCACTTTTACATTTGCTTGGAGACCAGTTATGTGCCTGTCAGAGTCCCTTTGTGCTGAGTTTCTGCTTACCTGCATGTCTTGATTAAAGATGGATCCCTATAACATAAAAATTCAAGGTTACAGTGAATGGAGAGCTATCACATCAGAATAATGCAGGCTCCTCTCTAAGTCCTTCCTTCAACCTACCATGTTGGAATTGGAGAACCTGAGTGCGAATCTAGAGTCAAGCATGATTATACTAAGCTGCAGGCACAGGAGTTTTGGTGAGAAGAAAATGAAGCTCAAGGAGCCAAGCATGTGCCTGGAAATGAGGAATACAGATTTCTCTTTTTGGTTCTGTTGTGGACTCCTTAAATGAACTTCAAAAAATATGCTTATTTGCCTTTGCTTCATCTAAAGGGGGTGCACCTTCCAAATTCCAGCACAAACTTTTTTCTGTCAATGTGAAGCCACACTTGGTGGCTTCACACCTGTGCATGGGGCAAAAAAAGTTAAATGATTAATTTGCCAAATTCAATTGCTAGGGAGAGATGGAACAATTCCAGTCAGTATAAATCAGCTAAGCATTTAGAAACTATTATCAGAAGCACCAGACAGCACTGCATGATGGTCTGCAAACCGCAAGTGATGTCAAAGCCGTGAGACTGCTGAACTGCCAGGGCTCAACCACCGGTAACAGATGCGAAAATTACTGCTGAAGAAGCATATTTGATTAAGCAGGGCCCCAAGAGCAGTAAAGCCCTTGGAAGACTTCCCTCGGAGTTTTACAAGAAATAAGATAAGCAGCATCTCCAACTGTAATCACAAAATATAATAAAAATGCTCTGGGTTCTCATGGGACTTGCAAGTGTATCTCCCTTTAATGATATAAAACCATTCCTTTGCTAACACACAATGATGAGGACAGTTACCGCCAAATTGAGCCAACATCTAGCGGGTAACACAACTAACTCCATAAAAAGCCTTCTTTAAAAGTGTGTTTTAAAAAGAGATGGGCTTGTTTAAATTGACCCCAACCCGTGCACTCCCACCTCTCTTCTCTTTCCCTTGGCTCTCATGCCTCAGGTATACAATCCTTTTGCTCAGTGTTTCCAGCATAATTTCTGACACTGTTTGCTGACCTGATGTTGCTGTGCCTCAACATCCCTACATCTCTCCCTCTTCTCCCCATTCTCATCTCTAGCTCCCAGCATTCCCAGTCCTGCCCACGTCTGTCTCTTATGATTTGTGAAGTAGAAAATTCAGGCATTGATAACTGTCAGAAACAACTAAACATCTACATGTGAGGAATGCCACTCTAAAAGAAAAACAAAAACAGTTCTAATTGGTTATTAAGGAGTTCTCTTTTTCTAAAACTTCTTAAATGCCATTTCATACTTGCTTATATATTTTGCAGGTTAGATGGACTGATGAGCTGTCTAGTGCTTAAAGTCATAATCCAAATTATCTTTTTAAGAAATTATGTCTGGTTAAGAAAGATACATAGGAGATAAATAAGTTTAGATAAAATATTTCAGGAAGACCAAACCTAAAGACATTTATGTAACAGAAATACTCCATTAGAAGATACTAAAGACACACAAAAATACTTTATATGCCTCATAAAATATTTGTAAATTAATCATAATAAAATGCATGGCATGCCAAATGCGAACATTTTTGAATGCATTGAAACAACAACAGAAGGCATCATTAACGAGTAGGTCCCAACAAGCTAGTCTACTGAGAACCAGCTCATAAAATAGGTCTTAGTGGTCAACTGACTATATGAAATCTGAATGATCAAAAAGAGATTTGAACCCTCAAATAAAATATTATTTGCTTTATTTTAGACCACCATGAGAGTTTTTCTGCTAATTGGATGAAAGTTGTGAGATCTTAATAATGTGACTATAGAGACATTATACTCAATATAGAAAATCTATTTTCTATTAAGTCTGGAAAATTCAAAGCACAGCATTACAGTGAGGTCTGTAGCCAGATTACATGGGCGGGAATCCTCGCTCAGGCTCAGTCACTTACAAGCTCTGTGACCTTGGGCAAGCTCCCTAACATTTCCGTATTTCATTGTATCACATAAATAAGAACAATGATGTGAGGATTGGTGTGAGAATTAAATTAGTTAATATATTTAAAACACCTTGAAGAGTATCCGGTGGACAGCAAACACAATTTAATTGTTAGCTACTTTTTTTGTTTCTCCTTACTCCTTTTTATTCAAACAGAGAGGATTTATCAGGTAAAAACATCCAAACATAAAATACGCTTTAACTGCAAATTTTAAACAAACATATTTTCTTTACCAATAGCACTAATGGGCAACAACACTTAGCAAAGATAAGCATTCTAAGGTATTTTAAGATCTAAATCACCTATTCATTCAGTCAATAAATAATTATTAAATTAAAAAAATTATGTGTATGGCCATGTACAATTAAGTGTCCTAAACTGGGGGGAAAGGGTGTTCAGAAAAAAAATATATATGGCAAGTACAGTGCCTTTGAGATGTAATTATGATACAGGATCAATGGGACATGGTAAAGGATAAAAAAACAAAAATGAGATGTAATAATGAGGAATATAAAATATATTCAATATTTACATTTTTAATGACAGAAAAATTCTGCAATTACTTTTACAACAAGAGGTAAAATTAAAATTTAAATACTACATAATTCTCCAAGTATCATAAGTATATTTGACTGTCGATGGCTTATTCATATTAATAGATGTAGCTCCATATACAACTTTATATATCTCTCTGATTGTACAGTCATTTCTAAATGCAATATTTTGGCACTGTTGTCCATTCAGAACACTTTAAATTATTACAAAAAGAAAAAAAATGCTTTGCTGATCTTTTCACCTACTTGAACCAGAAATCAAAAGTATAAAACTCTAAAAATAAATAATGGTGACTTTTGAAAACACTGAACAATTAAAATAAAGACTGAGCTCACTGATTTATGTTCAGAGCAATTAAGACAGAGAATTAAGCTTTGTCCTTTGTGCTTATTACAAACAGATATTGGGGTTTTTTTTTCCTATTTTTATATCAGAGAATGAATAAGTCAATGAAAACACTACTACTGCAGAAACTTCTAATAATGATGTTGGTTAAAAGCAGTCCTGACTATTAGCTTCACGTGAAGGAAAAATTAAAATTTTGTAACCTAATTCATGCTTCAGAAAATTTACGTCGTATGTCAACAATTAAACAAGAAATTTTCTAGGCAAGAAATGTTAAAATCTTTTTCAACTAGCCGTAAATTTATCATTGAGCCGGCTAAATAAAATGTTTGGATATTAAGTGTTAGAAAATTCAACAATATTACTTCAAAGGAAACAAGAAGTTTCAAGTCCTAAATTGATTTCGTACCAAGAAACCAAAACAATGGTTAGACAACAGACTGTACCACGTAAATGACAAGGAAAGAATTACGGAAGGATTATGGTGCAATCAGAGCAGATATCCAAAATACTGATTGAAATAAACTGATGGTATGTGTCTGTGTGCTTTGTTGTGTTTGGAAGGAAAGGTTAAAGAGAAGTGAGTGTGAGCTTTCTATTTCATTATTCTGAAGCAATGGTCCTAAAGGGGATATTAGCCCCTTGAGATAATCTTCAGCCATGGTATGTCCTGAGTGCAAGCCTTCCTTCTTTTATTTACTTTTAAATTGTTTTCCCTCTTTGCACACTGATTTATGATAGCACTAATCCAAAAACCACACTGCAAGTCCATGATCACTGAGTTCCAAGTGGAAATAGATGTGAAAGTACTTCCATCTGCCTGTCCTGGCACGTGTACGTTTGCACTGGTATGCTATCTTGAAATTTATGAATTTGAAAAACAAATATCTCTACAAATATTCTAAATTGGTAAGGTTTTACAAAATCTGCTAAAATACACATACTTGCAACATCCTAAGTAAAACTGAATACAAATGAAATAGACTTTACATCCTCTAAACGTCAGCATTTTGAAACTTTGGAGCAAGTTCGGTTTTTCGAATTATGGGTAGGATATAAATAATCTCCTACAAAGAAGCAAACCTTTTTCACTAGACAATAAAGAGAATTACCTCATTAATGGTCTATGATTAAATAAGTTCCTAGTCATTTCCAAGCGTATTGTTCAAAACTTCCATAGAATTAGCTAGACTATCAGTGCTTGGCCTAGCAAAACTGTAAAGAGGTAAAGATTATTTCAAAACCTAAGAGAAAGCAGTCAACTGGAAACATTTACAAGACAGAAGAGAGTAAATTCATCACAAAGGATTACTACATAAAGTATTCAGTTAGAAGTGGTTATAATGTTCAATATGATTATCATTCTCACATGAGAAAAAGCTAGCTTCATTAAAAACATTATTGTTAATGAAAAGAATTACTGGGTTTATTAGCTTTCTATTGCTTCTATAACAAATTGCCACAAACACAGTGGCTTAAAATAACACAATCTTATTATCCTACAGTTCTGGAGGTGAGAAGTCTGAAATAGGTCTTATGGGGCTAAAATCATGGCTGTTTCTTCAGGGGGCTCTACAGGAGAATACATTCCTCATCTTTTGTGTCTTCTAAAGGCTGCCTATGTTTCCTGGTTTGTGTCCCCCTTTCGTTGCCAAAGCCAGCAATTACATCACTCTGAACTTTGCTCTGGTCCTCACATTTCCGTCTCTGATTCTGACAATCTTTCCTCCTGTGTTCACTTACAAAGACCTTCGAGATTATATTGAGCCCAGTAGATAATCCAGGATGTTTCCATCTCAAATTCCTTAACTTAAATTAATCATATCCACAAAGTCCCTTTTGCCATGTAGGGCAACATATTCACAGGTTCCTAGGATTGGGACATGGACACCTTAGAGGCACCATTATTCTACCTACCACACTAGGTATCAAAACATGGAGAGTAAAAGATTGTCCATCTTGCCCCTCTACCATGGTTCTACTATAGCTACAAACCCACTGGTCATTTGTTTAGTATGAGAAGCAGTATAAATTGTGAGAAGCAGTGTTGTATAATGGTTAAGGCCTGACCCCTGGAGTCACACTGTGTGCCAATCCCAGCTGGCGTATGAGCTGTGTGACTTTAGGCAAGTTACTTAGCCCTCAATTTCCTCATCTTTAAGGCAAGAATAATAGCTGAATCTACCTCTTCATATTGTTGTAAGAACTAAATTACTTGCCATAAATGAAACACTATCATATATATTAATTAGCTTGATGGTGATAATCATTTCACAATGTATACATATATGAAACATCATGTTATGCACCTTAAATATATATAATTTTTACTTTTCAATTATACCTCAGTAAAGCCAGGGGTGAGGGGGGAGAAAAATCCTTTGAGTGAATTAGTAAATCTAAAAAATAAGAAACACTATCATATCAAAAGTATATAATATCAAAATCCCTGTCTATATTAGCTTTTATTATTAAATATATGTAGATTTTTTTTAGGGTTGCAGGTCAGATAAGTTGTTGTAATGGTTTGGGATTTTTGTTCACGTTGAAGCTGTGCAATCTTCTGAGAGTTATCTAGGTAGGACACCACAGTTTTACCACCCATAATCTAAGATTTTAGTCCAAATTCCAAATAGCCATCATACTCTTTGGTAGTAGCCTGAGAAACTAGGAATTGCAACATTGAATATGACAGTGAGTAAGGTACCTTTTCTTACTTAAATACCTTTATTTTAATGTGTCCCCAGATCCCTTCAAACAGACCATGTTGGCTCACAGTCTCCTGATACTTAAATAAAGCAGAGTGGCTGGTGAGAGAGGGAAGGTTCTCAGGTGTGATAAATTAACACAGTTGTAGATATTTGTTTCTTGTTGTTCATTGCTCATTTGTTTTCTCATGTCTTTGCTGTTTTTAAGGGCAGAGACTATATCTAAATAAATGACATATAATGTGTGTTACTTAAGATACAGACATTGAATAAATGTTAAATATCACTTCAGTTTTCCTCCACCCAAATAATTTGTGTAGTAAATTTCATTAGAAGTTTTAGAAACTCTTTATGAGTAAGCTACTAGCGACAACACTGTGGAAATGAAAAACACAGCCTTGAGAGAAATATCTCTCAAAGCTAGAGAAATACACTCCATTCATCCAATCAATACACTCCCTAATCACAGCATCCCCAAAACATTTCTGAAATTTCTTGGCACGACCTCCATTTCAATTTTTGAGACATCAAATAAAATTATTCTTATTATTCTCCAATTATATTTCATTTATGACCCAAAACCAGTGTTCCCCTGTTTGGTCACTCACTTTATTTAGTCACCAGTCATGGGTCTGAATGGCTGTCTCCAATTATCAAGGATGATAACCTGATATCTCATAAGACAGTCATATAAGCAGGTAAACTACACTGGCAGAAAAAGCATTCCAGATCAAAATGTTTTGAGGAGGCAGCGTCACTAGAACAAGGCCTAAATGAACTAATTTAAAAGATAAACTAAGTAGTCAATTTTAAAAAATTACTTTAACTATACTACATGAGACATTACACTTTTTACATCATTGCAAATACATCCCTCTGTATTTATGAGCTTTATAATATATTTTTAAAAATCAAGATCAGAATATTATAAAAGAAGCATTCATTTAACAAAAGTAGTATCTAGTATTCTGCTAGTCCTCTGGAGTGCAAAAATGAAGGCATGCTCCCTGCTGTCAAAAAGTGTCATATTACAATCCATGGGTTTGTAATATGACATCTCTTCCCTCTGTTAATGGTTTTCTTTGCTGTGCAGAAACTTTTTAGTTTGATGTAATCCTGTTTGTCTATTTTTGCTTTGTTGTCTGTGCTTTTAGAGTCCCATCCAAGAAATCACTGCCTAGACCAATGGCATTAAGCTTTTCTACTATGTTTTCTTCTACTAGCTTTACAGTTTCAGGTTTTACATTTATGTCTTTTATCCATTTTGAGTTAATTTTTATATAGTATGAGATAAAGTCGAATTTCATTCTTCTGCATATGGATATCCAGTTTTCCCAACACCTTTTATTCAAGAGACTGTCCTTTCCACATTGTGTATTCTTGGCACCTCTGTCAAAAATCAGTTGACCATAAATACTTGGGTTTATTTCTGGGCTTTCTATCCTGTTCCATTGGTCAATGTGTCCATTTTTATACCAGCACTGTGCTGTTTTGATTACAATAGCTTTACAATATATTTTGAAGTCAGGGAATGCAAAACCTCCAGTTTTGTTCTTTTTGCTCAAAAATGCTTGTACACTATTGATGGAAATGGAAAATAGTATAGCCATTTGGAAAATAGTATGGAAGTTCCTCAAAAAAACTAAAAATAGAATTACCATATAATCTAGCATTCCCACTTCTGGGTATGTAATCGAAGGAATTAAAATCAGTATGTGGAAGAGATATTAATATTCACACTTTTGTATTCATTTCCACATTATTCACCGTAGACAAAATGTAGAAGCAACTGTAAGTGCCCATCAGCAGATGAATGGATAAAGAAAATGTGATGTATACATACAGTACACAATGAAATGCCATACAGCCTTTTAAAAGAAGAAAATTCTGTCATTTGAGACAATGGGGATGAAATTACAGGAAATTAAGCTAAGTGAAATAAGCCGGGCACAGAAAGACAAATATTGTGTGATCTCACTTACATGTGGAATCTAAAAAAGTGATCTTGTAGAACAGTGAGTAGAAAGGTGGTTACCAGAGGCTGGGGTGATAGGGAGAGATTGGGAAAGGGGAGATACTGGTCAAAGGGTATAAAGTTTCAATTAGACTGGAGGATTAAGTTTTAGTGATCTGTGCATGGTGACCACAGTTAATAATAATGTACTGTATATTTAAAAATTTCTAAAATAATGGATTTTTAATGTTCTTGCCACAAAAAAATGATAAGTTGGTGAGGTGATAGATATGTTAATTAGCTTGATTGAATCTTTCTACAATGTATACATAGGTCATATCATCACACTGTACCCTATAAATATACATAATTGTTTGTCAATTAAAAATAAATCAATAAAAAATAAAAAGAGAATCTGGACTTAAGGAGTAGAATGCACAAAAAAACCAGAATAAGTGATCTAAAAACTGTCAAATAATAGAATAATATATAAAAATATTGCTTCCTATAATTCTGAATTAATCTGTATCTTGAAAAAAGTCAAAATATAGCACACACACACAAAACTGCCATATTACAATAGCATCAATATGCATTACGATATGCTGACTCAGAGTCATCAATAAGGAGAGTGGACTGATACCTATGAATTTACGGCATAACAGTTTAGGTAAGGTCTCTTATTTCACCTTAGTGGCATGTTACTGACATCACTGAATGGTTAGAATGTAGTAGATTGTATTCAGCGTGAAAAATCCCAGTGAATGCCTTAAGGAATATTGGGCCACAGGAATAAGCTAGAGCTTTTGTCAAATAGATGTAGCCATCCATACACTATCTCATGTCCTAAAACTTGGTTCCATGTTCCAAAATTATATAAATTGCCCATATATGTAAAAATATTATTTAAAAAATGTCCAATTTGCTTGTTGTTTTTAATCTTTTTCATAATACTAACTACAAAAAGTAAAACAAAAAATATTCTTATCTAGATGAGATAAATAGGCAGTAAAAAAGCAGTGCAGGGGAGATACATTTAAAAAACTACAGAAATGCCAAACCAGAATTAAGCTGAAAAGCCAGTACTATGGCCAACTGATCAATTGGTTTATGAAATGAGCAAATGCTTGGTGCAGAAGGAACCTGCATTTATCCCAATCCTCTGAGTCAATGAAGTAGTTTGATTTTTTGAATATTTACAAATTGAAATCTAGTTTTTAAAATTCTCCATGTATAAAACATTATCAAATGTAAAACAAATAATATTGAAACTTATTGTTAGACTTGGTACTAAACTCATGAGTTGCTTCAGAAAATATATAAATAACTGTGTCTTTAAATCACATTCCTCCTCTAATGCAATATCCACACTCACACCCACATCCATCCACACCCACACACACAGTCTTCAAACTTTTTTTTGGTTGTTGTTATATTCTGTTGTTGCTTTAGCTATGCCTTTTTAAAGCAAATTGGGAGAAAAGCAAATTGGTGGTTTTATTGTGCAAGTGGAACTGCTTAATAGAAATTAAGATTTATGTTTAGAAAACTTCAAAAAATTATTCTACTCATCAAAAGTATAATAGTTTGCTTTTCGTAATGAGAGGTCAGTGAAGGAATAGGATAAGAGAAATTTTTTTTTCCCTTTGGTAACTGATTTTTTTTCCTTCAATATAAGTTAGGTAGATACTACGTGATGGAATAGTTGAAGCCAAAGAAAGTGCAAATTAAGGAAGTTTTACTTTCTCCTAGTTGCCCACAAAATGTAATCAAGTACACTTGGAATTCTGTCATTCGATTAATAATTCATTCATTTAAGAAATATTTACTTGGAGCAGTGCAAGGTGGTAGAGATAAAGACTCAAGGAACTCAAGTTTAGTGGATGAAAGAGACAAATAAACTAACCATTATTTTTTGAAAGAAACCTCAACTGAATCCTCATTTGAATATGAGCATTTTTGTTTCCTCCTCCAAGATCTAATGTATTCAGGAAAGGTGTAAGCTTGTTAACTAAGGTGTTTGTAAACAATAAAATATTTCTCTCTCATTCACCCACATTAACATTTTATAAACACATTTTCTGACATCTACATCCTATGAACTGTGTTCAAATAACTCATACTTCAAATGGCAGTTACATACACACATAAGCACATATGCATACACCTGCCTCTTTAGAGAATCATTTTAGATTGGATTTAGATTGAGAAAGGATCCTAGAGACCTAGGCTTCAACAGTCTCATTTTACAGAGGAGGGAGATGAAATTCAGACAGATTGGCATTTTGCCCAAGGTAACCAGTTAGAAGCTGATATTCAAAATTCTAAATAGAATTACAATTGTCCTAATTCCATTTTACAGTTCGTTCAGTTTTTCCACAGAAAATACACACCCACACATGCGCAAATTCCTCTGTCTCAAATCAGGAACTCGTGCTACATTAAACCCAGAAGGCATGGCTTGGCACTTGAGCAACAAAGATCTGCTGTCCATCTCCTTAACTGTATCATCTCCTCTTTGTGCCTCATGTTCTCAGGCTACTAGGGACCAAGAAATAGAAAAAAAAAAAGACAAAAAACTACTCTGTTGAAGCCAGCACAGATTTTCAAAGTTTATCACCTATGATTAAAGTCAAAATATCAAAACAAAACTCTTATGAAAAATCAAAGTGATAAATTTTCATCAAAATTTTAAAAATATTTCCAAAGTCTAAAGAAGGAAAGCACTGCTCCCCTTTAAAAAGATTTTTTCTTTCAGCTAATATAGAAAAATCAGTTCATGTGAATGACAAGATCTGAGAACTAATTGGAGAACTTTGGTGTGTCCATAAACTAACAGTCACACTTATTTATAAAAATGCAGATCTCTATTATTTTTAGTCTGTTAATGACATATTATCTTTGGGCATCTGGATTTTGAGTTTGTGCTCAAGGTAAAAACTTCTACTGCTTGTGATCATAATACACACTCACGTTTTGAAAATTTTTTTAAAGCATTTTAGAGTTGGAAGACACCTTGGAGAAAATGTCTGGTGGTAAAAAGAAGACAGGCTATGGAGTCAGTATTTTGGCTCTTCTGGTAGGTAGTTTTGTAGGCTTCGGAAGTCACTGTTATCTTCCCAGTCTTCCCCTATATAGTAGGGTTAATAACAACATTGGGTTGTTTTAAGGATTATTGACAAGACATATAAAATATCTAGCACATAATAGATGTTCATAAATTAGAGCCATTGTTATTTACTCTAGTTCTAAATTCCCATCTGACCATGAGTTTGAAAATGTATAGCAGCAAGGGAATGAAAAGGAACTAAAATTTGTTTCTTAGTAATTAAGTGTCCAGCACGTAACAAATAGCAGCACCAGTTTCTTTCATTGACCACTCATCATGTGTCAGAAATTTACTAGATGTTTTAATACATTATCTTATTTAATCTTCCCACATGCCCTGATGAGGTAGTGATTATCACCTCAATTGCACAGAAGAGGAATCAGAGACTCTGAGAGGTTAAGTAAATGTGCCCAAGGTTACACAGCTAACAAGCAGCAGAACCAGGACTAGTAAGAGGCGCAGAAGAAATGACCAGAGGCTGCCCTAAGACTCTCAGAAGCAACTGGAAGAGAAGTGCAACGGACAAGTGTTTCCACTATGAGCTCCTTAAGAACCAGGCCAGGGCTTATTCGGGATGTAAGCCGAGACTTGGGACAATTCCTGGAACACAGTGAGTGCTCAATAGATACATGTGTACTATAATGAATCGGGATGCGATTGGCAACATGGACAATCACAGTTGCTCAAAGCGAAATCTTTGTGATGGCAGCAAACGTAAAAGGTAGAAGAGTAGTAAGAACGTTCATGTATAAGGACGATAGAGGATGACAGTCACAGATTAAAAATATCTTTGTATATCTATTGTCTGATAATGATTACTGTGTTCACAGAGTTTTTTTTTCCCATTATATTATTATATAAAGATTTCAATCACTGTGAGTGGTATCACTTTAAAAAGTGGAGGACAATGATGAGAATACACACAAATATCTATATTTAGGGCTTAAAATTCATTCCATTATATACACATATGGAAAAAAATCTATGTGAAAGGAAATTCTCTTTGAAAGTTGTAAGAATGAATCGAAAGCTTAGTTCTCATTTATTCAAATAATACCTATGACTTAAAGTCATGTATGTCAAAATCAATTCACAATTTAAGTTAGATATGTGCAACTACATTTATACAAGTGAAATCTCAGTAATTTGATAGCCTGCTCTTTTTTCCTTTTTTTAGAGGAAAGGAAATAATGAAAACAAAGAGAACCTTGCTCTATAAGAATTGTTTTAAAAAAAAACTTTGGTCAAACTAAAATTTCCCACAGCAACAACCTACATATGTAGCCACATCCAGTGACTAAATTGTGTTTATGCTTTTCTTAAGCAATGGAGTTTATTCTGACAATTTGTCTACTAAGAATTGCACCAGAAAACTGCCTATTCATTTTCTATATTCTGTTTGGCAAACAAAGCATGACACACAGCAATATAAAAGAAAAATATAATCTCAGGATGCATTTGCAATCATTTCAGAGAACTGCTCTAAATTGTCTTAGGCCTGTGGCATTGGCTTTCAGAAGCACATTTAAACGCTGCCACATGCTGTTCATCTGCGTGTTCTGCAGTCTGAGAATACCAGGTCCGCCCCTGGCTTCGATAGAAGGCCAAGTCACAAGTACTGCCAGGCTTATGGAGCTGTTAATTCCCAAAAGCACCAACTGGTTTTGAAAAAGGGAAGTATAACAATTTTAATAATATAATAGCAATTTCTAATTAAGATTTAACAAAGCACACAATTGTAGTCAGGACAAAGCAGTCTCCATGACCATATTGTTTCCTCATAAAGGAGCAGAGACCTTACCAGAAAGATTCTATGTATAATGTATTGAATTTATTAATGTGCTTGAATTTTTTATTTTACAAATTTCATAACATTCTCTTTATTGGTGCTAATTCTATATGGTTACCACATAGAAATCTAGTTCTCTAAATATATTAGTTTGAGTGTATCTTCATGTACTCCAAAGACAAGTATATATACCTCATCTAAAAATAGTATAACATCCAGATGCCTATAATATACTTCTGGGTAGAAATCATGTTTTATTCAGCTTTGTCCTTCCTGTGACTGGTAAGAGAAGATATGCTAAGAAAATGCTTGTTGAATGAATAAAAGGATGCCTGAAAGATTAAGCACAGTTCCAAATTTTAGAAATTTCTAAAGAATGAATACCACATCCTCAAAGAAACTACCATCTACTTTTAGTTTCCTTTTTTATGAAAATAATATACATATATGGAAAGCTTCAAAACTAGATGTCAGTTTGACATCCTTCTCCCATGAGGAGCAACACTGTCAACCAAAGTAAAGGCACTGAATCATTGTTCAATTTACTTTGACCAAAAAAAGATGAACTAGGGTGTGTAATTCTATGCTCTCATATGAAGTCCTTAATTTTGAAATCTGTTGTGTAAAGCATTCCAATGGAAAACATAAAAGTAGTAAACTGCAAAAATTTTACATGCATGCAGCACAAATTGCAGTAACTCACTTTTTGATTCATTTATTCATTCACTCAAATATTTAAAATCTCTAATGTGGCTAGAGAAGATTACGTGCTGGAGGGAAAAATACTGACTGGTCTCATTTTAAACTCATGATCACTAACTTCAAGCGGGTCTTAGTGCTCCCAGGCTATCCTACTATATGCTACTCAACTTGCTCCACCGGATGACAACGAAACACCTCTCCTCTCTCTACAGGCCCTCAGTATCTTCAGCCCCTCCTCAATCTCAGTTGATGATTTTGCTTCTTGTTTCCCTGGGAAAATAAATCAACTGGAAGAGGCTTTGCAGAGGCTCTCACCTCCCAGAGGTTTCATCAACCTGTGTTCCTGTGCTCTGCCCTTCCTCGTATTATTTTGGAAGAACTGTATGGCTCACACCTGAGGCCCCAACCTCTGTCTCCTACTCAAGACCACAGCTCCTGTAGCTGTGCACTTTGCTCCTACATCACCAATTGTCCCCTTTCTTCCAGGCTGTTTCCATCAGCACACAAACATATTATAATATGTCCCACCTTAAAAATACAATACAAAACAATAAAAACTTGATCCAACCTCATCCTCTACCTGCCGGTCCAATTATTTGCCCCTCTTCACGAAAAAACTCTTCTCAAGAATTGTCTAAACCATGCCACTCTTAATAAAAGGAGTATCACCCCAAAAGGGCAAATATTGATTCTCACAGGCAAAAAATTCTTATTCTTTTTATATATAAAGCAAAGATGTAGATACAACATGTAACAGAAGTATAATATATCTGTGATATTAGAATTTCATGGAAGGGGAGGATTAGGAAAAATGTCTAAAAAAGCTCCTTAGTGAGGTGATAATGAAAAAAGGTCTCAACACACTATCTCAGTGTCCTCTCCTTCCATTTGTTTTTTGAGCCTTCTCCAATCTGACTTTCATTACCAGTATCCCACAGAAACTGCTATTGTTAATGTCTCTTTGCAAAATCCAATATCTCTATATTGTGTAATCCAATGGCCAACTCTTAGATGAAAACTGTAGGCATAGCTTCACTTTCTTGGCCTATAGCACAACACGTGTGCTTGGTTTCCCCCCTAATTCACTGGGCTCTCCTTCTCAATCTTCTTTTCCCCTTATCTTCCATCTAGTCTCCAAACACTGCAGTTTCCCTGGGTTCAATCTTGGTCCTCATCCAGTTCCGTGGTATTAAATGCCATCTGTCCACTGATGATTTTCAAATACATATCTTTAGTCCAGATGCCACTCCTGAAACCTCCTATGGTCAACCGCCTAAGCATTTCTACCTGAATCCCTGGTAGGAATCTAAACCCGATCCAAGTCCGAATCCCTGCTTTTGATTCCCAGTGCACTGCCTGCCCCACAAACCCACTTCTCCCTCAGTCTTCTCCCTTTGTTAAAAGGCAACTCTGTCTTTCCAACTGCTCAATCCAAAAACAGTGGTGTCATTCTTGGTTCCTGGTTCTGTCATACTCCACGTCTAATCCATCATCAAATTCTGGCAGCTCTGTCTTTAAAATCAAGGATTTCTAGCAATTGGAACCCTTGAGAATGGATAAAAACAGAAGGGATCCTTGTACATCTGGATTGCAACCACGTCTCAACATACCACCAGTACTGCTGCGGTCCAAGCCACCACCATTTCCGGCTTCTACTTTTACAGTATCAGGTCATCTGGTCAGCTCAGTCCTCTTGTAGTCTAATTCCTACACAACAGCAAGAGAACTTCTACTCACATCTAAGTCGGATCATGTCATTCCTTAAACGGCTTTTCATCTGATGCAGAGTAAGATCCCATATCTTTATCATATCCCACAAAGCCCTGCTGTTCCTCTTGATACATTGCACACCAGCCACACTGGCCTCCCTGTGAAACTGCTCATTCCTTGGGTCTTTTCTACTTGCAGTTCTTTCTATCTGGATATCCCTTCAGAGATTCCCAGGGCCCACACCTTCACTACTCCCAGGTGTCTGCTGCTTAAAAATCACCTTATCATAGACCCGCTCACACTCTATACAAGAGCGCTCCTTGTCATTTTTATTTCCCCATCTCGCTTCATCTCCACTCCCCACCTCAGCATTTATTATCATATCACAAAGATATTTTTTTATTTTCCTCCTCTCACTGAAATAAAAAATGGTGGAATATTATGCCTCCTCCCACTGGAATAGAAGTTCCTTGGAGCTTTTGTTTTTTGTTTCACTGCTGTACCCAGGGTATCTAGAACAGTGTCTAGCATATGGTAGATGTTCAATAAATATTTGTACAGTAAAAAAGAGAATTCAACATCTGAATAAAAGATGACAACTACCATTTTTTAAAAATAAAACTGGGTTTTAATTTCTCTTCTTGGAGTAAAATTTCATATTCTTATAAGTGTTTGGCAAGTAAAATTATAAGATGTGAAAAAATACATAACAAGTCACAGAAATGGAAAGGAAACTCTGCTTTGGACACAGTGATTTCCTCTGGCTATTTCATGTAGCATATTTTAGGAGAGACTAACATTTAAATAGCATCTTCAAACCAACAGAGACTTCTACGCTGGTAAAAATTATAGAAGTGCTGGCTATTTAAATACTTTTTAGATTTTCTCTTTCTTTTCTAGAACTAAATGTTTAAGTCAGAATGAGAAACCGTTGGACTCAGGAAACAGGACGTCAGAATAAATGATCAGAGTGTCCAGTCAGCATATAGCCGTCTTTCATAAACCTAATGCAATTAATACAAAACTTCTTAAATAAGATACATTAGTGGGGAAAAAGACCAAATTTGGACAAAAACTTATCTAGCGAAGAATGCTGGTATTCCTCCCATTCTTTTCTTTTACTTCCTTTCCTCTCTTTTAATCCTAATGTTTAAAATTCTCTACTTTTAAAATTAGTAGTCGATCGTGGTAATACTTTCTTATTTGGATTTAGCACATTTTATTTGAATCTTCAGAGATTTCTGCCAGAAAGCTAAAATCTTAGTTCTCAAATTTCCTCTCTCTTTAAAATGTCTTTGCCAGCTCAGATGGGAAAAAGTTTAATTCAATTCAGTTGATGACTCAGTTGGTGATAATGACGCAATTCAATAAATTATAGCTCTCTGCTCTTTCATCTTACCCCCATCTCTAGTATTGACATTTCTTTTTAAAGCCTCTCTGTTATCGAAGAACTCCAAATGAAAAGTAGAGCTCTAAGTTCTGAGGGAAGTACATGGTCAGTAAGGCAGCATCAAAAAGGAATTTTTTCTTCTGTTCAGGTAGCAACCTGATGTCCTAGTTTAAAATATCATACATCTACTGACAGCATGTGTATAAGAACAGAAATGTGAAAATATTTACATTATGATGCATTTATATCAAGCATGGGGAGAGCACACACATTGGTAAAGGGTAAATTGCTGGGTAAGGGAGCAAAAATGCGTGCTGCTCCAGTTACTACAGCCTGGAGAAGATGCGGATTCCATACTCGGCTCTGCCAGTCAACAGCTATGTGACCTTAGGCAAGTTAATGTAATTTCTCTGAGTCTCATTTTCCTCCTCTATAAAATGGAGATAATACTTCCCATAAGGTGGTTGTGAAGAGTAAATGATACAGTGTAGGTAAGTGCTTAATATAAGTAGTCAAAAAATGGTGTTTGATATCAGAATTATTGTCATCTTCCAGTTATCCTCACCTTTGTGTTATTTTTTTTTCCAACACAACTAATTATCCCCAAAAGGACACCTAAGTAGGGAAACTCCCTCTGTCCTTCCAGGACCAGGAGTGAGTAGTAAGCACAATGTACCAGATCACCCTAAATTCCAAGATGATGGAAGTCTGACCCCCATGTTTTAGGAAAGTGGTAGAGAAGCAAAGATTAGCTTGGGCTGTCTTTCAGGCACTTAGAGAAAGACAGACTGAGAAGAATCAACTCCCAATCTGCTGTTTTGCAAATAATAAATTCAAAAAGACAAGAGGATGAGGAAATATAAAAGGTGAAGATCATGACAATAAATTAATTAATTAACAATAAATTAATAAATAAAAATTTAACAGTAATAATTTTTTCTAAAATTGAGAACTCAGTGCATAAGCTTACAGACAGTCCAAAAGACCAACTCATGTCAGAAGATGTTTAGAAACTGAATTATTTCTATGCGATGGGTTGCCGAAAAAAGCAATGAAGCATGTAGCTTGATGAATAAAGGACTTTTGTTTCCTGTGCTTTTAATCAAAATCTTTTCAGAAAACTGTCAAGGAAAAATCAAGAATTTAAATTTCGTTTAGTAAAAAGATTTGGTTCTCATTTTTCCATCAAGGACAATGAGAGATTCTAGAAGTTGCAGAAAGAAAGTTGGAGGTATTCACATCTCTCTCTAAAGCATTCCCTTCCTTTCCTTCTGAATGTCTTTCAAGATGTATTTCAGATTCTGTTTCATTCCTTCATTCATTAATACAGACTGTGGGCCTACTATCTGTGAGGCACTCACAAGGGAATCCCGAGAAAACAGGAACAGGTAAGTCAGAGCAAGTTCCTGTCTTAGTGTACTTGATATGCTACCAGGAAAGACACACATTGCACAATGGATTAAACAGCTAATTAATTACAATTTTGGTAAGTGTTAAAATATGAGACACAGGAAACTAGGATAATACATAATGGGAGAAATGGTCTGGTCTTGGGGGTTAGAAATACTTTCTTTTTTTTTAATTGATATATCATAGCTGTACGTATTTTGGGATTTGTGACATTTTGATACATATATACAATATATAATAATAAAATCAGGATAATTGGGATAGCCATCACTCAAACATTTATTTTTTCTTTGGGTTGGAACATTACAATTCTTCTCTTCTATTTATCAGGAAGACTTTCTCAAGGAAGTGGTTTTGCCAAGTTTCAAGAATGAACAGGGGCCTAAAGTGGGCAGAGGGAGGTCAATAAACAAATTTTCTTGATGGGGTCATGCTTATTATAAAATTATGATATATTAATAATAAGGTAAGGAAATTCTTGCCTTCCAGACATTAAAACTTTCTGCAACAGTATTTCTCCCTGTTATCCTTGCTCTCTGCAAAGGCGAGGACAAAAAGCAATAATGAAACTACGTTTAAAGGCCCTAGCCAACTGCCTTCAAGGAGTTCTGATAAATGACCAGTCAGAACTGGCCTCACTACTCTGAGCCCTACTGCCCAGCTGACGCAGAAAGAAGACTCAAGAGGATGTGAAAGCTCAGCCTCTATCTCTAGAGGGAAGCTTCATCCTCCAAACCCTAGAAGTGGAGAAGGGATAATTTTCCTCTTTAGGAGCCTGCCAGAGAATGATTCAGAAACAAACCCGGGGGGGAAGCTCCCAGAAGGAGTAACCAAGACCTTGTTTCCTGCCTAGGTACTTGCTGAACTAGCAGAACTCTCAGGGCCTAGGCTAAAGCTCTGCTGGTAGGGCTGCCTAAAAAGAAGGGTCATTAATAGCAACAGAAAGGTTCATGTGAGGCTAAACACTGCCCCCCAGGCCAGGGAAACACACCACACATGGTCTACATCATAGACCACCACCAAGCAATGGACAAGAGGAATAAACTTTAGTGAAGCCAAGGCCACCTCCCTACCACCAACAAGCAGCCAGTCACAAAGGCAATTGATGACTCTGGGAGCATATAAAGTCTATAGATATTCAAAGAGAGACCAAAGGGGTATGTATATAAAAACAGACCTTGTAATCCTCTCTGCCAGAGCCCCTGGAGCCACTGACAGTTCCTGCTGGAATTAGGGGTAGAGAGAATGTGCTCTAAACTGAGACTGAAGTTTAAACGTAAACACAATTAAGTCTTAAAAAGCAAAGTCAGACTGTTTGAAGAGCCAAAAGTGGCTAGGAAGTTGTAGCGAATTATTAAGATGTCATCAAAAATCCTCTGTAGGCTGGGTGCAGTGGCTCACGCCTGTAATCCTAGCACTTTGGGAAGCCAAGGCCAGAGGATCATTTGAGGTCAGGAGTTCAAGATCAGATTGAGCAAGAGCAAGACCTCATCTCTACAAAAAATAGAAAAAATTAGCCAGGCATAGTGTTGTGCCTATTGTCCCAGCTACTTGGCAGGCTGGAGCAGAAGGATCGCTTTGAGCCCTGGAGTGTGAGGTGACAGAGAGCTCTGAAGATACCACTGCACTCTGTCCCAGGCAACAGAGTGAGATCCTATCTGTCTCAAAAAATGAAAAAGAAAAGAAAAGAAAAGAAACACTCTCTAGAAAGACATGGCATTCAAAATAGGGAAGTGTGAGTGCAGTTCTGGGAAAAACAAAGCTGTCTCATGTTTACACCCCACATAGTTCAGACTCCTTAAAAATGAGTAACAACCACAAAGTGACTATCAAGAAAACAATGATGGTATTAGCACAGGAATAAAAAAAGTGGAACAGGATAGACATCCAGAAACAGACTCAAGCATATATGGAATTTAACATATGGCAAATGAGGAATTTCAATTTAGTGGGAAAAGAATCTCTTACTAAACAAATGGTGCTGATATAATGGGTATCACTCTGGAAGAAAAAAAAAAACAAAGCTATATACCCAACTCATACTTTATAAAAACATATATTCCTGGTAAAGATTTTAACATAAAGTATAAAAACTAAAATTATTAAAAATATAATCCAGAATATTTAGATGACTTTTAGTGAGGGAGATGGTATCAGGAAAGAAAAAGACACACTTGAATAAATGAAAATCTTAAGAAATTATTATGGCAAATGACATAATAAACAAAAGCAAAAGACAAACAAACGACAGTCTGGGAAATATCTGTCATACTGTATGACAAACATTAATATCCCTCATGTGTGAAATGCTCCTAAAAAACAAATAACCTGCTAGAAAAGTAAGCATAGGGGATAACTGGGGAATTCACAGAAGAGGAAACCTAAATGACCAATATAAACTTAGGAAAAGAAGCTCAATTTCACTTTCAGTCAAGGGAAATGTAAATTAAAACAAGAATGATATACTTGCTTTTACTTATCACTTTGGCAGAAATTTAAAAAATAATAATAAAAATTAGAAACATACAATCTTGATGAATAAACACACATTCTCAAACATTAAGAATGAGAATCACTATAAACTTTTGGGAAAGCAATATGGCAATATCTACTAAAGCAGACAGATCTTTTGATCCAGAAATTTGACTTTGGACATGTGATTACCCATGACAGATAGCATTAAAAGCGCCAGAATGTAAGGATATATAAACAAGAATGTTTTTTGAGGCATAGTTTTTAGTAGGAAAAGAAACCTGGAAACCACATGAATGTCCATTAGTAAGCAATAAGAGATGAAAGACTAAATGCCAGTACTTCCGAACCGAAAAACTGTATGCAGCTGTAAAATAAAAATAAATTAGATGTATTTATCTGAAAGAATATTGAGTAAAAACGCAAATTGCAAAACAATAATTTTAGAAGGCACTCATAGTCATCCAAATCTTTATATGCTTGGGGCAAGGTATGAAACTGTACAAACTAAACTGTTACCCTCAGGTACCTCTCGGGCCTGGGAGGGGAGGGCAGAGCCAGGGAATGGATTATCAGTTCATCTTTGGATTGCTTCATTTGTTCTAAGCTTATATATCAGCTTCATCATGAAAAGTGATAAGAAATAGTTGGGGAAGGGAAGGGAAGAACTACTTAATTTTTTAACCTACTGAACAACATCTAACAAAGTAAGCATTCAGTACATATTTACAGAATGAGGGAGGAATGGGCAGGGGGAAGGAAGATGAAGTAGGTTATAAACAGACTTGCAGGGAGTAAGAAGATAACTAGATAACTATAAATGGAATGACAATTCATTACAGATTCTATAAATAAACGTGGTGAAGGAAGTCAAGAAGAGATACTTGATAAAGCTGGTGGAAATAAGAAAATGAAAAAAGTTTTTAAAAAAGTAAAATAAATAGCAGACACCAATGAAAAGTATAAAAACAACATAGCAGTTACCCCCAATATATAAAAGAGTTGAACTTCTCTATCAAAACAAGCAGATTTTTCATGTCAGATTTAAAAACTCAGCTAGCTGTTATTCTTTGAAAACATCAAAAACAAAGTAAACAAAAATCAACAAAAGTAATCCTGTTCACAATCTCCAAAAAATCATAAAATATTTTTAATATGTCTATAAGAAATGTGTATCACCTTATGATAAAAGTTATAAAATATTATTGAGAACATAAAAATACATAAGAAAAAGGAGAAATGTTTCATTTTCTTGGATGGGAAGATGAACTGTTGGAAGGATGCCAGTTCTCCCTAAAATAATGCTTAAATTCAGTGTAATTCAAATCGATATTCCAACAGGAGTTTTTGATGAAATCTGATTCTAAAGTACACTCAGAGAAATAAAACATAGATTAGCCAAGGAAAATTAGAACAAAAATCATCAAGAGGGCTTAATTCTACTACCCTATATCAAAATAACTGTTCCATAAGGAAAGAAGTTTAGTGGAAAGAATCTTTATTGTAGATTTGCACTATCAAAGCAACACTTTGTAAAACTGGAAACCTCCTAAAAAAATGTCCATCAAACTGATTTAACACATCAAGGTAAATCCGAAGAAGAGAACACTATGCAGTAAAACTCATGAACATTCATTGGCACTGGAAAGATATTTCTAACAGTTATAAAGTAAAAAACAAGATACATAAAAATGGTAAATTTCCACCTAGAAAAAATATCTAGAAGTATGTTTTAACCAGGCTAGTATTGATGGGGGCTGGAATTGTGAGTGGATTGCATTTTCTTCTCACTCTCAAATTTTTTGTCAATAAAACATAGTAACTAAAAAAATAAAGTGAAAAATAATACACAATATATTTTTTAAAAAACACTGAACAATTTTACATATCTTAAGGCCTAAATTGATGACAGGATAGCTGAAGCCAATACAGGTAGCCAGAGGTTGGAAAGAAGGCAAACAGAGTGGGGGGGGGGGCTTTGTTTTGCTTACCTGGCCTTTTATGAGGAAAGGAGCGGGTGGTACCTGAGGCACCACTGAGAAAGCAGTTATTGATGAGGGAATCTTTAGAATGTTAGAAATGTACCCCCACGATATTTATTTTAATAGTTCATTAATAAACCTACCATCCGTAAATTTACTGAAACTTCTAAACTATTATACCACGTGAACAAGTGCTATAATTTTAAAATGTAGGCAAAATTAGTTAGTCAAATTAATATCTTATGGATTTAAAACTTCTCTGCAGTGAAATAAAGTAGCATTTCCTTAATCTAAAACTATCTACTTTAAGGCTTAATGGTTGCTGCCCCTTTGGTGGTCGTATTCTAGAATTTAATTTAATTTAATATAATTAATTTAGTTTTTTAAGACAGGGTCTCAATCTTTTGACTGGGCTAGAGTACAGTGGCATCATCATAACTCCCTGCAGCCTCCAGGGCCTGGGCTCAAGCGATCTTCCTGCCTCAGCCTCTTGAATAGCTGTGACTACAGGCATGTGCCACCACACCCAGCTAATTTTTAAAATTTTTTTTTTGTAGAGACAGGGTCTCGTTGGGGAGCTCGGGCTGGTCTCAAACTCCTGGCCTCAAGTGATCCTCCCACCTCCATCTCCCAAAGTGCTAGGATTACAGGTGTGAGGTACTGTGCCTGGCCTATATTCTAGAATTCTAAAAACAATTCCATGTTCTCCTAAGTTATAATTAAATATATATGCATATGTGTGTGTGTACACATATATATATATATATTCTATATCTGCATCTATTGCCATTGTAGGTCTTCACTGTAGAGCTGAGAAGCTCTATGTTTCTAGATAGAGAAGTTTTCATTTCTGTTGGCCTATATCCATATATGGATGTGATCCTTTGGTTATTATAGTTTGCTTTCTTGAGATCACTTTCATCACATCTTTGCGATCATACAGCAACCAGGACGAGTTATTTAGGGAAAACCAACTCTTCTTTCCCTACCCTCCAATCTAGGAAAGAGAAGCTCAGCATTGTGTTTCCAAAGGCTGGGATGACTACACACACACACACACACACACACACACACACACACACACTCACACACAAAGGAGAAAGTAAAGCATCTTTCTCTTGCAGGATCTTAAGGTAGATTAAACTGGTGGATCCCTAAAAATTGGAGGGTAGGGGATGGAGATGAGTGCTTTAAGGAGAGAAGCACAACCAGAAGGGGAGATGGGGGATTACTGCATCTAATATTTAAGGCACGGGGTATAGGGGTTTGAGGGATTCCTGTGCATGGCAGAAAGCCGGCTCCCACTTGTCCAGGTGGATCTTGCTGCAGAATGCCTGTGGAACCTTCCTCTCAGCCAGGATCTCTGTGGTTAGTTCTGTGCTGTCCCATGAGAGGCATCCCGGAGTCCAAACTAAACAAAGCACCTAACAAACGCCAGAGGACCAGGCCTGGGGCCTAAGCACTTCATAGCATAAGAGCCACAGTAATGACCACAATCTTATAGACTTAGGCCCCACATTTCCTCAGTTTTCTGGCACTATAAATGTCTGGAATTTCTATGTGATTTCAAAGGGCAGGGAGGAAGCCCTATTGATGACTAAGATTGAGTTTTTTATAGCAGGTGAAGAGATGCTCAAAGCAGATAGTTTGTAAACTTAAGAGAAAAAAAGGAAAAGACATTCCTTGCACCATAATGTTGTAGACTCTCACTCAAGTTGGCCACACAGTATTCTGGATACAAATATACCACTGTTTTACACAAGGGCAAAGTAATGTTTCCCACTTTGTTTCCAATACACTTATGATTGATATCCAGGATTTTTCTGGCAGCTGTTTCTTTAGAAATGCATTGTACTGATATTCTGAATGGTCTACTGAGACTCTCACTACCATTTTCTTGTTTGTAACCTAGAGTTCAGACCACACCATTTTATAAGCATGCTTTCACATGAGTTTCTCCTAACACGTCACTCTTACACTTGCCAAAAGTGAAGCTCATCTGTTATTTTTCTACCCATTCACACAGTTTCATGAGAACACCTGGCAAATGGGCACTGCACCTTCTAAATTTACTTGAGTTATTATCTCGAAAAAAGTTAGGGACACAAGGGCACTTGAGAAATAGTCCCGTCATGATGCTTCCTCAGAGACAGGAATGATCCTGCGGACAGTGGGCAAGGCAGGGCAAATGGATGGGGGTAGACATCCATGACAACATTTTTATTTCCTCCACTCTGGCACACGATTGGGGACAAGGAGTGAAGAAGGAGCAGGGGACAAGTGAGGTTGTGTCCCTTCCAAGAAAGGAGGCATTTAGAAAAACATCACAGTTGACTTGCAAAAACTTCAGATGACCAAGTCCTTTTGTAAAAGTGATCGGTTCATTAATTAAAAGTTAATTAATGTGGAGTTTTGAAGGAAATTATCATGCTTTTTTATAACAATGAATATGTCTCAAATGAATCATACTTATAAATTCCTGGAAATAAAATGGTCACCTTTGTATAATCCCCAACACCAAACACACTACATCTTAAATAGATATTTCAGACCTATTCCTTGATAGTAAAGAAGTCATAAACATTAAAAAATTATTGGGATTACTAACAATCCCATTATAATAAAAATTATTGAGATTATTAATAATCTCATTATTAATAATGGCTATGTGCTTACCATGTGCCTGACACACCTATAAATCCTCTACTCAGATTTCATTTATTCCTCACTATAATTTTATGTATGGTAGATAATGTAATTTATCTTCATTGTATAGATGTGGAAACTAGCGTTCAAAGAGGTTAAGTAGCTTCCCCAGGTCACCAGACTGTAAGAGGCAGGGCTGGGTTATAAACCTTGGCACTCTGGATCCATGCTCTTAACTACCTCCTGTAAAGTAGCCAATGCTGGAAGTTAATGAGTGGTACAAAAAACGAGTGTTAGAAGAGCCTCTGAGGTCTTTCCCTGAGGAAGGGAGCAGTCAGAGATGCCTCTGAACTCACAGGCTCTGAAGGAGGGAGAACATAGAGCACGCATCAGGTTACTCCTGGCCAGGGGAGATTTGTGAGCAAAAGCACAGAAGGAGAATGTGTTATACATTCAAGGAACTCAAGATTGACTAGCAATTCTGAAGAAAAAAGACCAACTCCATGACTCTACTAGCCTCTCTCAATTTTCCTCTTGGGAACCTTTCTGATCTGTGGCCAAATCCTCTACAAAGACCTGACTTTTGTTTTCATTCATCTTCTTCCTAAAGTGATATTCGGTAACTTACGGCAACTACAACATGAGACCCTTGATCCAAAATTAGCAGTGTTTTTGCAGAGTAAGGTCAGAACAGGACTAGTACATTTCTTCTTCCCATCCCTCACTGGAGATATACCACTGACACATTTCTGCTCACCTGAAGATGGTTTTCCCCTCTATAGAAGCATTTGGTAGGAGCAAGAGCGCATGCGAGTACACACAGGGATAGGAGAACTGGCCCTCACAGGGACATTTGAGCATCATACCTAGTTTCTTTCTTTCTTTAGCAAGAAAAAAAAAAAGAAAAAAGAACATTCTGGGGTTAAGGATATGAGATAGCACACTGCACTGTTAAGGGTGCATATTGATTAGGAGACCTTTAAAAACGTGCATTCCTTTCATCTAAAGGTATGGAGGAAAACCTGAGCCCCCATGTGGGAGGGGACATGGTATAGGGGAAAGAAACCTTCCAGATTCCTCATTCCTCATAATCGCTCACCATATTCCGCCTATTTTATTTTACAAGGCTTATCCTAATTCTTTTCCACTGCCTCTGCCACTCTCTCAGCAGGAGAATGGAAGACTAAGGCAGGGAAGTTAGGTATGTGGGTTTTAGCCCATGAATGCCTCATGAAGAGCTCTACTTAAGTGTGCACAAAACATGAAGTCAACACAATAATGGTATTTGAAATGTGCCTCCTTTTTCTTGACCACACCCTCTCCTGCCCGACCCCTAATAAACTGCAATCCTGTACAGGGCAGGTCATATCTTAAATTCCTGATCAGAGTGGAAGAAGTAAGGAGCCCCACGCCTCCTTCTAGTCCTAAAATTCTATGATCCATCCAAGGTTCACCCTTTTATCCTGGCACTGTGAACCAGGTACCAAACAGGAACCAAAATATTCTGAAACTCTCTCTTGCCCCTAGAAGCTTATAATCAAGTTGGGAAATAAAACAGATTCATTCTACAGGCATTGGCTGAACAACTTCTAGTGGTGTCGGGTCTGGTGTGACATGGGGCTTGATGCTGGGTGAGGACAGAGTGGATACAGGACTCCTTTCTTTGTGGATTTTATGGTTTAGTGGGGAAGACATTAAAAAATGGGGATCACAATAAAACTTGATGAATGCTATGAAAGAGCAGAATATCTCAAACAGGCCTAATTGCAGGGGGAGAAATGCCGTGAGGTGCTTGTTAAAGATACAGATTCCTGGGCCCTGGCCAAACCTTGGGAACCAAAATTTTCACAAGAGTCCCCCTTAAATTTTTTTTAACTAGTGATTTTCATTAGTCAACTTTGGAAAACATGATGATCAAGAATGAGCAGGACGCTACGGGAACTCATACCCAAATGAAACGATCCGTAATAGGATAGTCTAGGATTAAAGTACCTATGGGAGAGGCATACATCACAGTGGTTCAGGGTACAAGTTCTGGAGTCACATTGCTAAACCTCACATCTCACCTTCACCACCAAGAATGGAGATGATAATCATTCTAGGATTGTTCTGGGGATTAAGTGAGTTAATCTTTGCAATGTGAATATACACAGAGTAGCACAATGATAGAACCAGAAAGTAAATCATAAGAGGTTCAGATATGATACATGAGGCTTCCCTATTCTCCCAGTTGGGGGAATGTAATAAATGTAATAAATATAATAATTGCCAAAATAAAAAAGTAGTTTTGTTTCTTCCATAAAAAGCAAAATAGAGAGAGAGTTGGATAACGAAAAATCAGATTAGGCTATAATCAAAAGGGAATTCTTTCCTGTAAGAAATGGTACTTATGCTGATATTAAAGGCTAGATATGATTTAAAGAGAAGAAGAGAATGAGAAGAAAAACAGAGAAAACTAAAGACATGATGCTGTTCATAGTCTATACAAATGTGAAACCTGTAGCTTATCCCTAGTTCTGTCACTAATTAACTCTGCACTTTTGATTAAGTTAGTTAATTCTCACAGGCCTAAATTTATTTCCCTGTGATATGTGGTTTGTGAATTATATTATAGTTACAGGGTTATTCTGTGTTTTGATCATCTTCCCAGTCCTCTCTAGTTTAAAGATTCTAAGGGGCACTACTATGCATACTTGATCCACTAGATGGCAATATATGGCTTTGTAACAGGATGTCTTTTTCACAGACTCTTAAGATGTCTAATAATCGAATGAGCATATTAAGGTTCTCCAGAAAACAGATGGGTAGACAGTGATTAATTCCTCATACTGAGGTCATTATTGAGATTTATAAAACAAATAAAAAGCAGATGTTTTAATTCCTTTGATTTAGACCCACAGATGTAAAAGGATCTTTGGGAGGACATTCTAGTTTAACCCTTTACTGCCAGAGAGAGTTATTTCATGACAAAGAGGTAAACACAGAATGATCTGCATGGGGTCCAATTCTGAACTGAATAAACACAACATCCCAAAGACCCTCACTTTCAGTCAAATATACCAAGTAAGTTATTTTTAAACATTTTCATCATAAAGAACCTATATATCCCACAATACTCCTCCACTAAATAAGAAAAGGAAAAAAGATCTATTTCCTATTTAGCATGATACATTTTATAAAATGGTGTCAATGTTATCATCTTTTTATAATAAGAGTAAATTATCCTTATTTTCAAAGTTATGGCTATTCAAAAAATTGTAAAGAAAAAATTGAAAATCATATCTGAGCAATAAACAATGTTAATACATTTATCAAACTATTTTTCATAGATGGAAAAGAAATACAAATACATATTTTTATCTTTTTTCAAATCAAAAATATTTTTAGATCTTTCCATCCATTTTAATAAATATTTGATTATACTAATGATCACTAGCATTCTATTGTTCACAGGTAAATATTTACAAAATGTACGCAGAAAGTGTTTTGAGAAAACATGCCTTAACTGAAAGGTCTGGTCTTGCCCCATAACACTAATCTTCACAAAATTGACAGAATTATCCCCATTCAAGGATGGATGAGTAATGATTGGAGAGGGGCCTTTTGCAGAGAAAAGTAGGAAAACAACAGAACAGAACCTAACACATGAGCTGATGAAAAATATATATTCAGAAACATTTTGCCAGGAAGCGAATCGGTTCAGCGAACACTCAGACATTTATTCAGTAACAGTAAAAGCAGATATGATCTCTCTGAAACAACACCTCAAGGAAGAGGACAAAAGGAATTTTTTTGAAAATGACATGGGTGACATGAAAAGAAGGCTAGAAAAAAAGTGAAAAGTAATACAAACATCAAAGGGGACAGTGAGTTAAGAGAAAATGGCAGCTATGAGAAGGAGATACTATACATTTTTGTTGATATGCTGAGATGGTAAAAAATAGAGCAGACATAAATCTTCAAATAAGTATTAAAAGGAAACTTACCTGGAAATAAGGGAAAAACTGAATCTTCAAGGTAAAAGTGGACAACATGTCCCATGAAAAGCTGACACACAAAATTAATAACAGTAAGATACATATTTATGAAATTACTGGACTCAAAGATGAACAAATATAAAAGAGATGCCTCTAAAATAAAGTATCCCTGAAAGGTTCTAAGTAAAAAGGATGCACCAGACAAATGAAGATAAAAGAAAGAGCATCTCATGTATCAGTCAAAGTTGATATGAAAACAAAATAAAATTAAAATGAGACTAAAGAGAGAACTTTTTTAAGTCAAAGGTTATAGTTATAATGAAGGCCTATTATGAATGAAATAAAATCATAAAGCAAACATTTCCACAAAAAAAAAGCCCAGGAAAGACAGGAAAAAAAGCAATGATAGTAGATGAATTAAGTTATCTTCCTCAGCACAACACAGGTCAAGTACACACAAAAAAATAAGATGTTAAAGATATAAATAAAATTATTAACTAGCAGGCCCTTAAACACATCCTAGGAGTTAGTCTCTGCCATGGTGTTCTGTTTTGGATGTCACCAATGCAAATACTGAAAAATACTTTCAAAATGCAATGTTGAAGGGTCTCTCTTGATATACAAAACTATGCAGCTTTTAAATATCAGAATATGTAATTTACGGTACAACTGAAGACACTGATAGCTGTACTGTATTGTAATAAAATGTTATAGTATGTTACTAAAACAATCTCAAAATCAATTCAATTATTGCAGACCTCCACGGCAATATATTATCCTGTTTTAAATGACTATGGCAACAGATGAGATAGATTCATGAAAGAGGTCCGTGAAAATAGTTTTTTACTTTGCCTATAGTCATCTAATAAATATTCTAATTCCTTCTATATTATCATGCACTGTACTATAAAAGAAGCTATATTTTTGCCACATAGTGACACTGATACTCACATGAAAAAATTGCTTTTGAGATATAATAGCAGTTATGCTCATCCTCAAAGAACAATTTCTACTATGGTTCTAAATCTAAGATCTATAAACCATACTTATTACCAGTTTTCTTTCTAAAAGTGGCATAAAAGGCCATTTCTCTATGAAATCCAGTGTCAATTTCAGCTGTGCAACAACGTCAAAAGCTACAGGCATTATCAATATCCACTGCCACCCCACAGCCCTGGAGCCTGGTCCACCATCACCGCACTCTGTTTTGCTATAACTCATGGGCTTCAAGGCAAGATGAGGTATCCTCTAAAATTCAGTGACTTCACGGGTCAGGCTCAGACAGACACAATGAAAGCAGGAGAAAAATCAGTGAAATGTGTTATAGGTAGCAGCAAAGCAGAGCTGCAGAAAAACTTTTCTTAAGGATCCACATAATAGGGACATCTGTGGAGACAGATAGTAGATTAGTGGTTGCTTAGGGCCGGACGGAGGGATGGGGGTGATAGTTACAGTGTATAGAGTTTCTTCCTAAGGTGATAAAAACATTCTAAAATTGACTGATTTTAGACATTGGTGATGCTTGCATGTCAGTGAATATACTAGAAACTACTGAATTGCACACTTTAAACAGGTGAATTATGTGGTATATGAATTATATCTTAAAGCTGTTTAAAAATAGAAGAGGTGCGCCAGGCACGGTGGCTCTTGCCTGTAATCCTAGTACTCTGGGAGGCCGAGGCAGGAGGATCACTTGAGGTCAGGAGTTTGAGACCAACCTGAGCAAGAGTGAGACCCTGTCTCTACCAAAACAATAGAAAAAATTAGCTGGGCATGTTGGTGTACGCCTGTAGCACCAGCTACTTGGGAGGCTGAGGCAGGAGCATCACTTGAGCCCAGGAGTTTGAGGTTGTAGTGAGCTATGATGATGCTACTGCACTCTAGTCAGGGTGACAGAGAGAGACTGTCTCTCAATAAATAAGTTAATTAATTAAATTAAATCAAATAGGTGTGTGTTGTGGGGTTGAGGCAGCAAAGTCAGGTAAGAGGTGAGCCAACAAGTACCAAGCAGAGGGAAAGCATGAGATTCAGCTCAACAATGCAAAGTGAGATCTGCAGGGCTTCATGTGATCTAGACGTGCAAAACAAGGATGCAAATGTGAGAAAAGAAGCCACAAATTGTGTGGCAAGGCTGACGCTTCATGACAGCAATTCTCAACCCTGTCTGCACATTAGAATTACCTGTTTGCAAGGTGAGTCCCTTTCTGAAGATCTATTGCTCTGTTTTAGAAACTAGTTGATTCTCTAAGGCAAAGGAATGATTCTTACAGTGTTGGCCTTGGACTGGCAACTTCAGCATCATCTGGAAACTTGTAAGGAATGCAAATTGTCTACACACACCCCCATTCAACCAGAAACTCAGAGTGTGGCCCAGTAATCTGTGTTTTAACAAGCCCCTCCAATGATTTGGATGCATGTCTATCTCATGTAGGGTTAAAAACAAAACAAAACAATAGCAACAAAAATCCACCACAGGCAAGCTGACCATTCTGTACCCAAATACCTTAATGTGGACATAGTATGTCCACCATTCTAGTTCTTTTTTTCAGGCCTGGGGATGTCTATCACCAGATATTTTTTTTAAACTGTGTTTTAACCTTTTTTAAGGGAAACAAGATGTGGCTTTTGGCTATATTGTTCAGATACATGAAAAGGTATCAGAACAGGTGTTTCAAATATTTGAGATTTTAACAGAAAAGTATTCCAATTTAAAACCCAAGTGTCAATTTTTTCCTAGTAGCAATATTATCAGAAATCTGAAGTTCTCTCAAAGATTTAGGATTTCAATTCTAGGGCCCACAGATATTAGATTGGACTCTCCAAACACACAGGATTAAGAGTAAAGAAAGCAGCTGGGGTACCAAAGAGGATGTCAATTCATATTCCAGGGCATGCTTTAAGACACCCTTCTTACCTGCTCAATGGAACCTCACACAGAACAATGTGCTATTTGAAAATTAATAAATTAATAAAAAGTGAATGAATTAAAACCAACACATACAACTAATGAAATGAATGCAAATTAAAGCAATATGTATCAACATAATTTTCAGATCTAGACTTAAACATAAATAACCAGTATTTTAAAGAAATAAGGCCCATTGTCAGTATAAATTTTCTCTTTCCTTCTTCATACAAATCCATATTTAAAGAAAACAGGATATGAAATAAATAAGAAAACCAGTCTATTATGGAATTATACTAATGAGCACTTTACAGAGAATGTGGAAAAGCAATTTGGATGAGTGAAATTTAAGTAGCTCCTCCGGTCTTTTGGAAAAGCATTTGTTCAGTAGTAAATCAGTCATTCACTCATTTTACAAATATTAAAGAACACCTATGCAGTGAACACTCATTGTTTTTGATTATTCAGCATGTACATTTTCTTCCTGACAGTTTCTATATTTATTTGGAGGCATTACTTTTTCCCCATTGATTACATGCAATGAATAGAATTATAATCAAGGACATTGCAATGTCCTGCCATGGGGTGGGAATAAAACCCAGGCCAGGTCAATAGGATGTTTTTTTTCCTGGAATTTAATTCTTGGGCAGAGATACAATGAGAGTGATGGGGTGCATCATGCATCATTTTCTAAGGGTAGTGTTCTCACCAGATTATCGCTATCTAGGACTTTTTTTACAGTTTTTGTTCTAGAGGCTTCAGGGTGGAAAAAAGGAAAGCTTCAGTTAAAGGGTACAAAGTTTCAGTTATGCAAGATAAACAAATCTTAGAGATCTACTATATTGCATAGTGCCCATAGTTAACAATACTATATCGTACACTTAAAATTTTGCTAAGAGGGTAGATCTTGCATGCTATGTTCTTATTATAAAAGAAAAATATAACAAATAAAGAAAGGGGGTGAAATATTTGGAGGTGATAAATATGTTTATGGCATAGATTGTGGTAATGGTTTCATGAATGTTATACTTATCTCCAAACTCATCAAGTTGTATACATTATGTATACCTTTTCATATGACAATAATACCTTAATAAAGTGTTTAAAAAAAAAAAACTCATGCAAAGGCTAAAAGAATAAAACCAGATGCTCTCTAAGACCCCCTCCAATTCTAAGTTTTCTATGATTAGAATGAACATTGTCAGCTAGAATTACAGTATCAGTAAGGAAAACTGGCCTGATAACACAAAGGCTAAGTGAATAAGTGTACCTAGTTGGAGAAATGTATCCTCCCTGCCATACTGCTTGTTAGGTATGGTTGAATACCTTTATTCCCTTTGTTCTTATATCTGAACCCTCTCTTAGTACTTAGTACAGGAATTTTAGCTTCCGGACTCTCCACGCATGCCTTTTGCTGATTCTACTGTCCTACTCATCTCTGGATCTCAGAGTTCACTTACAATATACCCAAAGTCTGGTTCACACGGATACTATACATTCTAATTTGGGCATTGGCATGTCTTCTTCTCCTTCCTCCTATGCCCAGCATCACTGGCAGGAAAAGTACAAACTTTCTACCACCCTCATCTCACCTGTGCTGAGCCACAGTGGCAGGAAAGAGATGTCTGTGGATTTATCAGAAGTTTCTGGTGTTAGTGCACCAGGAACCCTCAGGAGCTGTGAAAATCTTAGGTATCCAACTTCTCACTCACCCCTGAATGAACAGCATTTGTCAACTAGGAAAGATATTTGCACGTAAATGACATTCCTAAATTGACTATTTGTAGATTAGAGTCTATTTCGGAGAAGGATAGAAAATCAGACCCTCCATACACATTTTCTTCACCACACATTTTATATTAAAAAGAAGTTAAACAAAGTTTACTATCTACAGGTTATTAAAGATAAAGTGAATAATGCTAAACCAAGTGCAGTATCTAAATAATTAGAAAGAGTTTAAAATAACACCAATTAAAATGATAAAAATAAAACATCATAATATTAAAGGCTTGTCAATACCTTACGGAAAATTTTAAAAAGTACTATAATTAGAAATAACAAATCAAATTAGAAGTACTTGTCAAAGTAGTCTTTATGATCCTAAAAATCCTCAGATCTACATCACAAGTTATTGATTTTCTTAATTAATTTTTTCCAACCTCTGTATCAATTTATTACCTCTATATAGTATTTAGGCTGAACCACATGAAATTGTCAATATATGACCATTTTTAACCTACAAAACCACAATTTTACATAGATAAACCTAGCAATTGTCACTATTTAAATATTGTTTTCTATTACCTAGATGTTCATGAGATGAAACATTGTCAATAAAAGTATCCTATTTTAAAATAGTTCCAAAACATACAAACCATATATACATATAAAACATATAAAGCATATAAACACATAGTGTGCAATTGGAGAGCAACTTTTAAAAATACCCTGTCTTAATTTGCAAATTCTAATCAGCACATTAAATGGACTTAATAATAATCCTCTCTACTCAATCATATTCCTTAGCTAGTGATTAGGAATAAATACCAATAAATGCCTATTGACGGCCCTACAAAATTTGATTACAAAATCAATTTTGATGGTAACGCATTAGCTATTATCACCATATGTAACAATAATTTCACCAGGTTCAAATGAACAAGTATCTAAAACTTAATAGGGTTAATCCATTAAGTACAACTTTATTAAAAAGAATAGAAAATTCATGTCAAGTTCTTTCTGTGTTGGAATGGAACCATAGCTGATCTTTAGAGGAGATATATGGCAAAGTCAAACTTAGGTGACATAAAGAAACTACTTGGTGACGAGATCATTACATTCTAGTCTCCTTATCCTCTCTTTTCTCATATTCTAATTTTCTTTGTGAGCAACTGAGTCTTTGTAAAATCCCTTCCCACACCCCAAGCCAGTGAAATTTGAAATTTGAAAGTTTCTCTCCATATGAAAATCGATTCCGTATCATAAAATAGTGACATCTGATTTGCTAAATAAGATATGTCATTCTACTTATCAATAGCCCATCACATTTTTCCTTAAAATACACCTGTGTTATCTTTAGCAAGAAAATATTCTTTTTTTGTCTTTATTATTTCAGACAGAGGCACTTTCTTTGAATTTTAGTTACTGTATTATAATTTTGGCTCTTTTAGCATAATTTTAGCTCCTTCAGCATAATTCACTCACCCCCCTCCCATCCATCCCTTCTCTTATGACTCTCTTTCAAAAAGTGGCTAGGCAATTGCCTCAAACAGAAGTAAATACCTAGAGGGCAACCTGGAGAGCAAAAACACAGGAAACGAGGCAACTCAAGCAAGTGTTTGTATTATAAAAACCTTCTTTTCTCCAAAATGGCCACAAAGAAACTCTACTGTTAGGACAAACCACTGTATGTCCATCAACAATACTGACTTATTGAAGGCAAGGGCAAAGAAAAATGTTCTACTTTTAACCAGTTAAAAAAAAATTCTATGGGTTTCATGTTGACCTAGAATAAAATTATGAACTAGACCACAAGTATCATGCAAATCAATAGAATGCATAATCTTCCCTTTGTTAAGAGAGTAAACCAAATTCATACTCTGTCAAAGAAACCTCATTTTCTGAAATAGGTAAAGAACAAAGGCAGACTCACAGTTGGTGATGTCACCCTGAAGCTGCAGAATCTGAGGAACTGGCATCGTGAGGACAACAAGATCAAACTGCTCAGGGGAGCCTGTTTCTCTGGAGACTTCCCACTTGTCATTTCTCAGGTTGATCTGGGTCACACACTGCCTGAAGTAGACTTCCGCACCTGCTCCAAGAGCAAAATCGTTCCCATTATCAGGATTTTCTAAATATGAATAAAGAGGATGTGAATCGTCACAATCGGAGTCCAGCCAAGTGAATGCAATGATCAAGTTTGTCTTTCTATGGTGCCCAGGTTCTCTTTCTTTACTTTCTGATTTGGTGGGAAGTTCATCCTCCTCTGGCCCTCCTGGACTTCCCTATCAAGGCCTGCTCTGAAGAAAAAAATACTACTACAATTACTACAAAAAATAAAAACAATAACCATAGCTACCTTTCATTAAGCATCTACTGTAGGCTGACCACCTGATACACATTATATTAATATCGATTTATTTCACAGATAAGAAAACGGATTGAGCAATGTCATGCCATGATTTAACATTACATCGATCTGACTCTAAAGCTCTTCATTTTGCAGGGCAAGTATACATTTCAGCAAAGGTGTTAGCAATTAATTCTTTCTAGTAATAGCGAGAAGAGCAACATTCCCTATTAATGGAATTAATACCCTTTATTAAAGGACCTGAAAGAGGTCTCTGTAAGAGAAATGTCAGTTTTCATCAACAGATCAATTACCTTCATTGAGAAGAGTACGAATTTAGAGAAACATAGAGTACCTTCCCATCACATTTTCCTTCTTGGCACTTAACAAAATGATATTTTAATAATTATTTGCCTAATTATTTGTTTAATATTGTCTTCTCTTTTAATCTGCAAGCCCTACGAGCCACAAGTTATGCCTGTTTTGTGTCTATGCATAGCATATAGCATATATGGATGGAATTTGGCACATACTAGGCATTTAATAAATATTTGTTTAAAAGAATGAATTATCAGCCATAAACTGAAAGATGAGAATGTACAATTGGTTCATTAGGTCTCCTTGATACACTAGTCCTTCCCTTACAGTCTAGCTTTTAGAAAATTTTTATTTAAAAACAAATCCAATTTTATTTACCCTCATGTAGTAAAGAGAAATGAAAATGGAATGGGGGGAAAAAATCACACTGAAAGATCCTGTTCATCATTACCTGGGACAGCTCATGTTCCTAGTCACTAAAAACCCAGCAGACGTCCACCCTCATCCACCAGTCTTCCTTTCTGTAGCCACCCCAGCTCCGTGTGATCCTTCCTGTCTGTAACGTCCTTCAGCCATCACTGCCTTTACCACTCATTTTTAGATTGATTCAAAATATCTGCATGCTTTATTTATGTCTTATCTATCCAATAATACTCTAGGTTCCTCCACGTCAGGTCTTCTCATCTCTTATACTTGTACCTCTTTCATTGTCCCTTAAATAATCCTACACCATAGTAAGCATTCAAATTCTTTTAAATCAAATGCAAATGATAGAAGGAACATGATGCTAACTAGGCCAAGAGATCAATCTGTTCGAGGCAGCGAGCAACATTCTGTTCAAAGATAAAAGCAAGGGCTTGTAAACAGAGCTCCAATTTGCCTACAGGTTTTTCTAAGACCCTGGCTTGGGGAAGGTACAAATATCTGCACTCTCAACACACATCCACCATCTCCTTTACTAGAACTAGAGCAGCTCTGCTTCACCCTGTTTTATTTATTTAGGTTGTCTCACCCCACTTGCCTCACTTGGTCCGTGGCCCTGTCCCAGACCTCAACTAAGTCAATCAATTCTATATGTTTTGTTTTCACATATTATTCATTTGAAAAGAGCAATATGTTGTTATTATAAGTGGTGTGTGAGTGTTTTTAAGGGGACTGAAGACCACTGGCCTACAAAATTCTCCATGCCCCAGATGCATGTCTTAGAATTGTATCCTAATGGCCCCAAGGTGTTCTGCAAGGTGTATGTCAGTGGTTCTCTAAGTGTGGACCCCAGACCATCAGCACCAGCAGCACCTAGGAACTAGAAAGCCTTTATGAAGACATATATTTATAACCAATTATTTCATTGGTTACAAAGTAAAACTAATATGCTAGAACGAATAAGCTAATATTTTTAAGAGATTTATCTTAAATTAAAAGCTTCATAATGTAAAAGATTAAGAAGATTTCTCTGAAATTCAAAAATAGAAATGTAAAGTCTTAGGCCCCAACCCTATCGAATCATAAACTCTAGGAATTAGGCCCAGCAATTTGTGTTTAGCAAGCCCCCTAAACTTGTTTACAACGTACACTCAAGTGTGAGAACCACTGGGGTAGATAGGCCCAAAATATGTCACAAAATGGACTTATTATTGATTTACATATTATAATGACATTTTTCCTGCTATTTTTTTGTATTTTCCAAGTTTTCTACAAAAAGTATATAATTCTTTATTAAAAAGTTACTTTTTGAAATAATAGTAATGTTTTACATAATGATAAGAAAATCTACAGAATTCATTATCTCAAGAGGCTTTACCAATTGAAAATATGAATAGGTTTTTACTAAGAATTAGTTGAATTAGAACTGATAGTGATCTAACATGTATAAACTATACATATAAACTATTTTTCTATATTAGAAATTTATATCACTATACCTACTGTGTACAAGGTACTATTAGATTCTGTGTGAACTGCACAGTATTAAAAATGACCCCTTCTCCCAAAAACTTCCAGAGCAAAATTGGAAGATAAAACATATATATTTCCCTAAACACATACAAAATATGGAGGTAGATGTGAAATATTCTGTCACAACATCAGCTCCGTGAGGGCAGGGACTTTGGTTCTTGTATCATCAGCACCTAAAACAGGGTAGGGCATATAGTAAGCTCTCAATAAATGTTTATTAAATAAAAGAATATATGTATGTCTGTATGCATGTGTGGGGCGAAGGGAAAACTTACCCTTTGCCCTCTAAAGGTTCTCTGAAAATCAACTGACAAAAGATAAGGTAGATTGAGGCATACAAATTTATTCGATCATAATTTTATGTGACATGAGAGCCTTCAAAATGAAGACCCAAAGATACAGGGCAACTGTCATTTTATGCTTACATTCAACAAAGTATGGACAGCTATGTAGAAATATGATTGGACAAAAAGGGTATGATCTAATGTTAATCAGATGATTAGGGAAACCCAGCATCTAGGTCAATTAATGTCTTTACAACCGGTTTTCACAAGGAAAGGAGGTGGGATGAGGGGAGGGATGGGGGAGTTAAAAATAATATTTTTATGTTTCTGGCTTTGGGGAAAAGGGGTTCTAGTTTCTATGGCTAGCCTCTAGGGAGAATGAGAGGTTAGAGACAGGACAGGGGAAGGTCAGAGAGAGTTGATTCTAGGGTCTTCATTTTGGAGTATCATTTTCTAAGCCCTTATATATGCATGTATGGATATATAATACAGTTAGTAAGCACTTGAGTATTTAAATAAGCATACACATCTAACTTGGGTCAAGTTAAAATCATGATGGAAATGACATTTTTAAAAGTGATATGGTAGCTCTATATGAAGCTAATGAGGTATGTAGCTCAACAGACAGATGTATAAACATTTTTCTGGAAGCATACAATGGAAACTTACCAGTGATTACTTTGGAGGAAGAAAGACTAGCAAATGAGTGGTGAATAGAAGAACATCTACTTTTTACAACTTTCTGTATAGTGTTAATATTTAATTATGCACATAACTTTTATTTTAAAATGCTAATTTTAAAAGAGGGCATAGAAAATCTTAGTCCTACCTGATTCTTTCAAGTAATGCTTAATAACTGAAGAAACTCCTTGAGGTGCCACAAAGTTACAGTCTCCTTCTTTCATCACCATTCCTTCAATAGGAGAGGTGAGAGGTTTCAAAATGCCATGAGCAAACAGTTCATCATAAAAGCTTAAATAAAATAAATCAATATATATACAATGTAAGTATATACCATGATTGGCTCTAAAATACTATATTCTCTTCCAAAAATTCTCAGAGATTATAATTCTAAATTGTAACTAGAAATCTTCATATGTTCAACTCAATGTATATTTTGTGCTAAATAAAACTTGTAATTCAGGTGAAGAACAGAAATGTTTTGAGAATCCACAGATCTTTTGCTGACATTAGTCAAAGGTCTATTTCTCCATAAGTACATTTCAAAATTAAGATTAATGAAAACAAATAGAAATGTATTTAGCACATAAATTTTAAATTTGGTTAAGCAGACTGACTCTCATCGCAGCTATTTTTTTGCCCTCTTCTTCAACACCAACATAGTAACTGATATATATTCAGCCTTTACTATGTTCCATATATTATCTCATCTAATCTTCTCAACAACCCTATGAGGTAGGTGTTATAGTTTCCTACTTTACTCAGGTTAACCTTTTACTGCTAACATCAACAAGGATCATATCACAGTAATTTCACTATGCCACAGGAGGAAAAGTTTAACCACGTTAAATATTGATGATTTGTATCTTTTTACATCATACAGCTACTGAGATTGATTCTATTCCTTGCAACTAACTCACCTTTGGTGTTTTTTGGCATAATGAGGAGTGCAGGTGATGTACTGAGCACCCAAGTCAGCTGTGCACTGTGAATTGTGAGGACTGCTGGCTGTTGTCATTCTTCCCCCTTGAATTAATCCACAGGGAAATGTTTTAGAGTTTTAGAATGAGCCTTTGCAATTCACGCAATTTACCCCAGGTTACCTCAAATGGGTTACTTTTAAAATATATTAAAAAACATTATTTTTTAAGTTGAAGTTTTTGTCATTTAACATTGTCATAAGTAGTTAACAGAGACAATTTGGTCACTGATTGTGAGATTTCAAAAAAAAAAAAGGAGTCATGAACAATGCAGCAGTGTTCAGCACTGTTACTAGTGCATATATTTAGTAAAAGAAATGATGCATGGATAAAATAACACAAAATGATGAATGAAATGTCAGAACGAATGAATCAATTAACGTTCTTTCATTCCCGCAGTCAAGTGTCATCAGAATGCTAGGACTCTGTAAACTAGATCTTCGGAAAGTCTTGGTCTATGAGCACTTTGGGATCCTCGCAATTTAGAGAAAGCCGCAAAGGCACAGAGAGACCACAACAAAAAATCCATTTATTAGAGACAGAGGTAGGCCTAAGGATTGCACACTCGCGTCAGGCCCGCACCCAGGCTGCTGGCTCCGGCCTTCCTCGGAGAGTCGGGGGTGCCCTCGCCCCGCCCCCAACACAGCTGGGCGCCGCCCCCGCCCTTGCCCCTCCCAGGCCTGGCCCCGGGCCGCGGAAGTCTCCGGTCACGTGACGAGGCGCGCAGTGCACTCGAGCAGCTCGGAGTCTGAACTTTGCTCCTCGGACTTACTCCGGCGGGGGCCCGCGTCACCTGCCGAGCCGCGGCCGCTGTCGGATAACCCACCTGCGTCCCCAGCCTTGTCCCACACCGTGAGGTACAGCGGACCGGACGTCTCTCTCCTCAGCAGCGCGGCGCACAGGCTTCCGGTCAGGCCGGCGCCCACGATCAGCACCCGCGCCATGGCGGGAGGGAGCGACGTTGAGCCCAGTGTCTGCTGCGAGCCCGGCGGCCTGGGGCGCGCGGAGCAGCGGCGAAGCGGCTCCGGACTCCCTGGCTCCGCGCTCCCGCCGGGTGCCCTGGGCGGTCCCTCGGGCGGGCCTGCAGGGGGCGGAGAGGAGGCGACCTGAGCCTAGCGGCCCGTTGGCCTAACGACGACCAACCTCTGGGCTGCGGAGAGCCGGCTTTCCCTCGCTTTGAGGGCAGGGACTTGGCTTCTGAGACTGGCGGCGCTACCAAGTAACCCATTGCCTGCCGTGTGAGTTGTTCTTAACTCACGGTGGTTTCGAGACCGGGGCTTCATGAAGCATATGTAACTCGTGTCTCTTCATCTTGGGAAAACCGAGAACTGTTTTTCAAGTTGCATGTAACTCACAGAACACAATAAAAAAATAAAAAAATTTTCATTAAATGAGGATAATTTTGTTTTTGAAGTTTTTATTCTATTTTTGTAATAAAACACCCGTGGCCCCAAGGAGAAAAAAACATTTTTTTCTAGTGTGGCAGTCAATGTGATAATTTCTAAACTCCGGCCTTCCCCTCGCCCAGAAAAGGTTGGAAATCGTGTAGGTTATAGGGGGAAAACCGGCTTCACCACAGGGCTGGTCCTGAGTACGGCAGAGAACCAGCCTAACCTGGCTCCTAGGTTACCTGCCTACGCCTGTTGGGATCTTTACCGTTTTATCATGCTAGGCGTGAAAGGTCAGGACAAGCCTTCCTCTAATGCTTGAATGGCTACTATTAACATAAGAGAAAAATCATTTGGAATCTGGATCTATCTAAGGGATGTAAAGATTAATAAGAGAAGGATTCGTGCCATTACCACTGTTTTTTCTCCTCCTAACATCGTCCTGGAAGTTCAATGAAACAACAAAAAGCAAAGAAAAGTCTGAACTATTAAAAAATAAAGAAGTAAGTTACTCTTATTGGCAGATAAATTATTACCCGGAAAACTCTAGAGAAACTGAGTAGCTATCAGAACTAATAAGAAAGTTGACAACAGTCACCAATGAAAATATTTAAAGATTACAAGTTTTACTTTCTGTCCATATCGTAAAGAAATCACCAGGATCAAATTAGTGATGAATGAATATTACATATATCTAATAAAAGAAAAAGAACTAGAAGAAAATGTAGATAATCATATATAGCCTGAGAAGACATTTCTAAGCATAAAAATAAAAGATGTAATTGAACACAAAAATATTGAATACATAATCATTTACAACTTATATGTTACAAAATACACAAAATACAAATAGCAAACAAGTTTTGTAACGTGTGAAAAATGGAAGTTTATATTATAAAAAGATTTAAAGACAAATGACAAAAGCCAAAAGGAAAATGTGTATAAATTGAATGCAATTCTAGAATAAAAAGAAATATGTAAGTACAATAAACATGTTTAACTTTTCTATATTTAAATACAAATTAAAATGAAGTACCATTTTTTATTTGTTAGGAAAAACTTTTTAAAATACTAAATGTCTATGTTTGCAAGAATATGGTAAAATACTGACTGATATATTACTAAAGAGTGTAATGGACAAATTTTCTAGAGTATAAGTTGATTATCAAATGCCTTAAAACTATGCCCTTTACACCAGACATTTATCTTGGGAAAATAATGTACAGACATACATTAAAGTTTATGTATAAATTCACTTAATTCAATGTTATTAAAAACACTGACATATATAATTATTAGAAATTGATTAGGTTATAGCCATCCATACATCTATATAAAGCTACTAAAAAATGGTTATATAAGGATGTATGGGAAACAACTTACTATATAATACTGACAAACACAGGCTACAAAACATTATAATTCCAGACTTTCACAGATAACATACACAAATGTGTATGCAGTATTAGAGAAATATGAAAGGAAGCAGGTGTACTTATATTTTTTCTATTAATTTCAAATTTTTTATAAAAATCATGTATTTATAACCACTTATTTTGTGAGCTACAAAGTAAAGCTAATATGCTAGAAAGAATAAGCTAATATTTTTAAGAGATTTCTCTTAAGGGAAAATGGTTTCTTTTCCTTAAGACATATCTCAGAAATTAAACACTTAACTAATGTGATTCACAGTCATAGAATGCCTCAAAATTGCAAAATTGTCTAGCTGGAAAGGACATTTGAGATCATTTATTTCAATGGCACTCTGCCACCACCATTTTACATGTTAATACAGACACTAAGTTTAAACAAGTTTGCCTCAGGTTACACAGAATCTCGACAGTGAGGCTAGGGCAAGTGCATGGTCTTCTGAATCTGTTAACACTCTTTTCCATCACCTCCTGCTTCCTCATTTCTGTTAACAGTCTAATCCTCTTGGACAATGAGGCTTGAAACTTCATAATCATCTTCTATATTTCTCTTTCCTCATCCTTGAAATCTATCAGTCCTCTGGTCTTTTTGACCATTTCTCCATTGTTTCTTAAATCCAATCACATCAAATTGTACAACAGAAAAGATGTTTAATTTATACTTTCACCAGCAATGTACTAAAGTGCCTGGAAACTTTTTTTTCCCACTGCGCACTGCTAACTTTGGACATTTAATATTTTGAAAAGTAATTGCCAACAAATTAATAATTCATTACTTGAGTTTAAGCAATCATTAGTTCTTACCTGAATTATTACAGTAGCTTTCTAACTATTCTTCCTACTGCCCAGTCTCTGTTCTGCACTTAGCTTCTAGATCAGTCACTACCATCTGCAGAAACTTCCTGTAGCTCTCATTTTCATACAGAATTAAGTTCCATTGCATTAACTTGACATAAAAAGTATTCAGTGATATTTCCCCAATTTGTGTTTATATCTTACACTGGTATCTTCATATGTCCTGTACTGTAGCTAAACTGAATTACTTTCTGCTCCCTGAATACATCCTCAGATTTTCCACTTACCTGTGGCAGAGGAAAACCTTTGCTTACGCTGTTCTCTGGGTAAAGATCATACTTTTTTGACTTGTGTTTCCTGTACTTGTATGTTTGCATTAATCCTCCACTCTCTTTTTTCTTTTTTTCTTATGATCAACAGTATGCTATTTCAAATCAGTTTTCCAGAATTTGGGAGTATCATGGCCATCGACTAGAGGTAGACACGGTGGCTTGTGATTTCTCATTACTCTTCTCTCCCTCCTCCGACCCCAGCCTCCAGCATTGGTTACATCTTATTTCAGTTACGACTACAGGGTCCAGGGTTGGCCACTGGCACTAATGCATGTTTCTGGAGAGGTAGGAATGACTAGATGACCTAGAGAAAATGAAGATTGTGAAATAGCCGGGACAACTTTCTATTCTTTTTTATTTTTATTATTTCAAAATATTAAGGGGGTACAAATGTTTTGATACATGGCTTGAGTCAGGGCTGTAAATGTGCCCATCACCTGAATAGTATTCATTGTACCTGTTAGGTGCTTTCTCTCCCCTCCTCTCAACACCCTCCCCCTGCTTGATTTCCTATGACTTTTACTTCCCTCTGTGCACTTGTGCGCCCATCGGTTAGTTCCAATTTATTAGAGCGTACATGTGGTGTTTGTTTTTCCATTCTTGAGATGCTTTGCTTATAATAATGGTCTCCAGTTCCTCCCAAATTGCTGCAAAAGGCATTAATTCATCCTTTTGTATGTCTGAGTAGTACTTCGTGGCATACGTGTACCACATTTTCTGTTCTAATGCGTTCTCTTCCTAGTCACCTTGACCTTTTCCCTGGATTTCTTTCCTACTGGTCTTTGCAGGGCTGGCTTCATTCAAATCCAGCATAAAAGTAACCTAAAAGAGGCCTTTTTCTAACCATGTGACCTAAAAGAGTCACCCAGTGACTATTCCATAAATCTGGTTATTTCTTTTCATACTGCTAAATCACTTTTAGAAGTTACCTTGTTTTTTACCCCTTTAGTTGTTTATTATTTATTTATTGTCTTTCCCTTACTAGAATTTAAGCACCAAGAGGGTAGAAACTTTGTCATATTCAGTACAGTATCCCTGGCAACTAGAATCAAAGTTAGAATTCTCAGAGACTATGAGGGTTCAGGAATTGTTTGCTTAGAAGATATACAAGACTTTGAGGATGATACTTTTAAAGCAAGATAGGCTGGATGGTAACTTGATTGGATGATTTCAACATCAAATACCCTTTCCAAGAGAGTACTTTTTATGGTATAATATGATTGTAATAATATAAAAATATGTCCATCAGCAAACGATGTGCTTTACATGAATAATTATGGACATAAAATTTCTGTGGTATTTATTTAGATTTACATTATTTAGATTACATTGAATATATTTAAAGGTGCAATGAACCTTTTATTTTAAAATGTTAATATTTACAATTACCAGGAATTATATCCATTGTCAGTAAAATTATGATGAAAAATTTTAGATGTCAAGGTAATTATTTGTGGAGATACTTAATTTAAGAAAAACTCCTTTGGGGAGTTCTATAAGCAAAAATGTTTACATGGCATTGGATAAAGAATTTCTAATGTCCTGTCCAGTATATCTAGTCATCCAATCTAGGAATAAAATGATTTCCTGTCTTTCCCCTTTCCTGTGGTGTTTTACATCTGCCACCTTTCTTGTCTGTCATCTCCTGGCTACTGAGTCCAAGGGCAAGCTTTTATTATTTTTTACTTAAACTATTATTGTAGCGTCCTGATTGGTTTCCCAAATCAACTCACCCCACTGTAATACACTATGCCAGATAAACTACTCTTAGAACAACTCCAGTCTGTTCTACTTCATATTCAAAAACTTTAATGGCTTTTTTTTTTTTTGCCTAACAAATGAAATATAAATTCTTCAGTCACATAACAAGACCCTCCATTAGAGTTCACTACAAATATACTATGACCTTGCTGCACTCCTTGGATACTGTCTGTTTTGTCAACTGTTTCCTCTTCCTTCTTCCTGGAATATCCTCCCTTGTATTTCTGCTAGTTCAAATGTCATAGATTCACTTCCAAAATCTCTTCTTGATAATGAAGAAATGCTATATTGTGTACTGGGAAGTCCCCTAATATCTTGTTTTGTAGCACATATGCTAGTTTACATTAAGAGTGATTTATGTATTTATAATATCTTTTCCCTATCAGACTATAACATATTGTGAATAATTATAATTGTTTATTGTTTTTTGTTTTCTGCAGTGCTTTAACATAGTTCGTATACGAGATAGGTGTTCAGTAACTACATCTTCAAATGAGTTAAATACTTTGACTGAAGGGGCACTTGTGTGTTGTAAATAAAGAAGCAGTCACTTAATTTTAGCTATTAGAAATTGGCATTCTGTTGTACACATTTACCAGAAGTAACTTGTCACTTTTGCTCAGAGGTGGGCCACACCAGTGAGGCCAAAACTTTCCCCAAAGTAAATTTAAAATCTCTTCAACTATAGAGCAAACACTGAGTTCAGTGATAATAATCCTAATTATAATAGCAAGATTTTATCTAATAGCATTTACCAGGAACAATTCTAAGCACTTTACTTATATATATTAACTCTTGAAACCCAAGAATAGACCAATTATTGTCAGAAATCAGGTTTGTATCAATAAAGCTAAAATAGCTGTATCTGACTATCAATATTTACTGGCATTATATCCAATAATCCCAACAGATCTATTCATTTAGCTATATAGAGTTACAAATTTCAGGGAAGAAAATATGTTTGATAGTAAACATTTAGTCCAGTTTTTTCATTTTGTAGATGAGTAAACTAAAGCCCCAAACTACTAGCTTCCTGAAAAATTTAGTAGTAGATTAAATCTCAAATATACTAGCTTTTCAATCTATTATATAAATCCAGGATGTTTGCAGTTTGTATTCTGAAGGGTTTTAAAATTCTAGTGAGATTTTATTTATACTTTCTCCATTTTTAAATTTGGTACCTTCTATAATTTCAAATTGATAGAAAGATTGAATGAATAATAGAAGGGACTTCCTGTATACTTTTTCAGAGTCACCATTGTGTACATTTTTCACCATTTGTTGTTATTCACTATACAGATGTGTGGGTTTTTTTCTGTACTATTTGAGAGTAATTTACCCCTAAATATTTCAATGTGCATTTCCTAAGAACAAGGACATTTTCTTACATAATCACAATATAATTATCAGGGAATTTAACATTGATATAATGCTTTTATCTAATTCACAGCTCATATTAAAATTTTATCAGTCACTCCAATAACGTTCATAGCCCTTTTCTGCTCCCTACTTGAAGATAACACATTGAGCTTATTAATTACGTGTCTTTAATCTAGAAGTGTTCCTCCACCTTTCTTTGGATACCACTACCATGGCATTTTTGAATAATACAGGAGAGTTATTTTATAAAATGTCTCTCAATGTGAATTTGAATCTAATATCATGATTATATTCAAGTTACACATTTTTGACAAGAATAGTGTACAAGGCATATTCTGTGTTCTTCTCAGTGCATCATTTCAGAAAGCATGTGATGTCACTTTGTTCCAATATTGACGACTTTTTTTTTTTGTAAATTTTTATCATTTGGTTCCGATGGTGTCCACCAGGTTTAGCCACTTTTCCCTTTGTAATTCATAAAAGATTTATGAAGAAATTCTTGAGACTGTGTAAATATTCTGTTCCTCATCAAATTTTTAACCTCTGGTTTTAGCGTCTATTCATGATTTTTTTTAACTCTGTTGTTCTTTCTCGTCTATTACGTGACATTGTTGACCTAAAAGGAAGAAGCTAAGGCAAAATTAATATAATTAGAGAATTTATTTGTGCCAAGCTTGAGAATTGCAACCTGGGAGCGTAGATTCAATTTGCCTGATTAGCAACAGTTACAGTGGATTTTTAAAGGCAAAAAAGGGGGACAGGGAGTGACAAAGTTATTTGTCAGGAATTCTCATTGGTTTACAGAAATAACATCAATTAGTGATTAGCTATACATTGTTAAGCTATACAGTGTGGGTTATAGTGTCCAGTGTGGCATTATTAGGTTAATTTATAGCTACTTGTGGCAATAGCAAGAAGTTTTAAGAGATGAATACATGGCTACAGGGAGGAGTGTGATGTAATTGCTGTCTCATTTTAATGTCTCTCTGAGCCTGATAATTAGGAGGACTTGCACTCCTCAGATACAAGTTCTTTGCTCAGCATTTGCCATAAGGAAGTATTCTTCCTGTTATTTTTTTATTTGTTTCAACTTAAGGATCCCCATTTTATTCAGTAGGTTATAACTAATTATTATGATTACTTGCCTTTATACAAATTGTCTCTCATTCCCAGTGGGAGCCCCTTCAAGCTGACTCCTGTAGTCTTTTGATACAACCTTGAGATTCTTTGAGCGCTTCCTTACTCTTTGGAGCAGTAAGATTTTTCACAGCTCATTTTTACTTTCTCTCTCCCTACCTGGCTTCAGTCATTTCTTCAAAAAGTCCTGATTTCTTTTAGAAGTGAATGGCATTTTGAAACAAAGTTTGGGTGTGTTCATTGAGACTGGGTAGCTATTGTTTCTAGACTATCACGGCAGACAGATCTAGGACACAAACACACACACACACACACATGCATGGGCACATGCACATGCACACTCCTGTATGTCTGTTTATATATGTATCTGTATTTTTAAAACATAAGTTCAAACTGAAACCTCCAATTCCAATTCAGTATTTCAGGGTTCATTCTAGTCTTTCCATTCTCCATATCTGTAACTTCCTTCACCAACAGTGAGAAACATTGCTTCCATTATTCTCAATTAGATTGATGATTTTTTTTTTTTAGTTAATTTTTCTATTTGGTGCAAAGTATGAACCAAATTTCATGTATTTGCGTATGGATATCCAATTATTTCAGCATTTTTGTTTTAGACTGAATTACCTTTGCACCTTTGTTGAAAATCAATTGAGTATGTAGGGTTTTTTTGGGGGGTGGCAAAGAAAATTTATTAATTTTGAATATCACATTCTAAAATTTCGAAGTCTATTTAAAGAATTATATCTGGAAATATTGTTTGGTAAAAAATAGTTAATTCATAAAAATCATAAAAAAATCATAAAAATAAGTCATAAAAAAAGGAGAAAGAAAAAAATGGCAAATGGAAAAGAAAATTTCCACAAAGGAGCTTTTTTCAGGTCTTGAGTCTGGACTGCACATTGGGTTATGACAAGGTAGTTATAACAAACAGGATATAATTATACAGATCAAATTATTCAAATTTGAAAATGAGATTTCTGTATGTCCAAGAAAAAAGCATCCATTACTAGCACCACCAACCCTCAAATATATACTACATGTAATATAAAATGGGCAACATTTGTGATCTCTGCAGGACAGAGACCTCTTCACTGTAGCAGTTATCTTTTATCCTAAATTTAACTTACTGCTTCATCATAGGTAATTTTCTTTCCAATTTGATTTCAAAACCAGTTTATGTATATGAGAAAATAAACATGTTCAATATTTAATCTGATAATAATCCAAATTAAAATAATGTTTCTGAAAAATGACCTTGCCTTGCCTTGAATTCCTGTACTTGCATTTAAAACTAGCTGCAGTAATTTACATATTTAAATATTCATTTGATTTTAAAAACCCACACTGGACCTAGGAAAAACTTTTGTCTGTGAAGGTGTGGCTTGCAGGAAACTGTCAATT
>CAUYSK010044399.1:0-29253 GCA_963575035.1 Avahi laniger | reverse complement strand
CATGAAACTGTAAGAATTCTAGAAGAAAATGTTGCAAAAATCCACATATGTTAACTTGAGTCCCCCAAAGTTTAACTGCTAGTAACTTACTATTGACCAACTTACCAATAATGTGAACAGCTGATTGACATATATTATGTTATATATTATATACTGTATTCTTATAATAAAATAAAATAAAGAAAAGAAAATATTATTAGTAAAATCATAAGGAAAAGAAATATATTTATTATTCATTGAGTGGAAGTAGATTATTATAAAGGTCTTCTTTCTCATTGCCCTCATGTTGAACGGACTGATGAGGAGGAGGAAGAGGAAGGGTTGGTCTTGTTGTCTCAGAGACGGCAGAGGAGGGAGAGGTGGAGGAAGAAGAAGAGGGGACAGGAGAGACAGGTACATTGGGTATAATTTTTTATTTAAAAAATACATGTATAAGTGGGCCTAGCAGTTCAAATCTGTGTTGTTCAAGATCAACTATAGTAATAATTCTTAGTTAGTGTTAAGAGCTCACTTTTTAGTGAAGTATGCTTTCTCTTTTAAAAGTGTCCTTAAGTGGCACTCTGAGACAGACTCTGAATTTTTTAATTGGAATCTCAATGGTATTTGCAAAAAATATATTTTAGTTCTATATCAAACATGTTTTGCACTTGGTGAGGTATGGTCTTTAAGTAAAGTGTTCTTTATTAATTTCTACTGGGTATTCTTTCCTCCAGCAAGCTCAAGTTTTGAAATGCAGACGGTCTCCCTTCCTCAGGTTGAAAATAACTGTGTGTCACTGTAGCTCCCTGTTTCTACAACTAAGCAGAACACTTTTTGCCTCATGGTCATGACTCCTCCAAGCTACATCTTCTCTGATACTATAAGCCTTCTCCAAGAACGGTCTTTTCTGAGAATTGTGGTGAAGAAAGGGTCATTTCAAATCTATTCCATTGGAAAAATAATATCATTTTCATCTTGGAATCTTATCTAAAAATTTATCTTTTTTGGTAGTGCTGCGACAGTTTTTGCATAATCATTAAATATCTCTTCAACAACAAAAGCTTAAAGGTGTTGTTAAAGTATAATGCCTTTAATAGTTTTAAGTCCAACAAGATCAGACCAATGGCTTTCAAATGCCAATCCATGAATGCAATTGGCTGTTTTTGATGATATTTTCACCAGCCTACAGTGAAAAGAAAAACAAAAACAAAAACAAAAACAAAACAAGGGCATTGTAAGATTTCTAACTGTCATCTTGGGAAATGATTCTGAGAGTTAAGTTCTTTCTAACTTTTATAGTGACAGTATGGAATACTTCTTTTTTTATTTTATACTATGTTTAATTTTCAAAACATGTGAACAACCCTGTGTCCTCTGATTTATTTTTTTAAATTTAATTGTTCTATCAAATACAAAAGACTATGAGTTACATATTGAGTCCACATGTGATCCCATGAAGCAGAGAGTATATGTAGAGGTTTAGAAATACACAGAACAGGTGAGAAGAGGAGCAGTTCTGTTCTCTTCATACACTGATAAAAATGCATTTATACCTATAGCTAGGGAAATTTGCCTCACTGTTCCCACACACACTGATTGCATTATATCATAAAAATTATATGAAGATATATATGTGTGTGTGTGTGTGTGTGTGTGTGTGTGTGTCGTATAAATACTCTGGATGGCTGATAGAAAAATTATTCTTCTGTAATCGACCTTTAAAAATCATCTGTGTGTTTTTTACATAGAAACTAGATGTTTACTTTTGTGACTGTGTATTTACTTTCATATTGGAGACTGATCTAATACTTAAAAGGGCAAAATGTCATAGGCGGATCCTATGCAGGAGACAATCCCCTATAGTATTTCAAAAGGTCCTTCTGAGTAATTTTTTTTTCTATTGGTTGTTTTGATGCCTACATAGACTTCTAGAAAGAAGATCTAAAAAATATTTTTGTAGTAGATGCTTAAAATCACAGAATTAGCTTAGATTAAGGGTTAAGTCATGTATAATTTTTTAAAATGAATTTTATTTAAACCAGAATAAGAATGCAAGAAATCTTATCATTAGGGTGACCAAATTTTTTGTGTTTTCCTTTTGGTACAGCATGTATAAAGTAACAAAAAGCTTGAGAAGAAAAAGTAACATTCTGAAGTTCAAAAACTTTACTATGTTCTAAAAATCTTTTATTATTAACAGTGGGTACTTTTTCAATAATTAATAGAAAATGACTTTTCTAATACTTAAAAAAAATTCAGATTTCACTATATCCCAGCAATTAAAAATAATTTTGTGATGAGACAATTTCAGCACAGATAGTACACAAATAAAATAACCATTTTGAACCAAAATCTCTAATTACAGAGTACTATTTAGAAAAACTCATATAAACATTTTATGGACCAGGGACATAGCTATCAGGGACAGAACAGCGCAGAAGTGAAAATACAGACTCTGGGACCACACTGCTTGGATTTGTGTCCCTGCTCTATTGCTTACTCACTGTGTAAATCTCGGCAAGTCACTTAACTTCTCTGTACCTCAGTTTGTTCTTTCAATTTGAAAAATTAAGATAATAATAGCATGTATTACATTATAGTCATAGCACTGTTGCGAATATTTACGTTTATACATGTGAAATGTTTAGAATGGTTTCTGGCAATCTATGAAAGTATAAGCTATTACTTTTTGAAATAAAAATTTTAAACTTTATGCAAAATATTAACAAATTATATACTTTACAATGTTGACTGATAAAAACAGGGCACATAATTAAATATGAGGTATGATTTAACTGGCTTTTCAGATAGGATTTAAACAACCCACACATAGAAACTGTCTGTCAGAAAAATCAGCGCTTAATGAGTTTATACTGCAGCCCAAATTTGTGTTTGTTTTGCACAGTAGACTCAATACTCACAACCTCAACCTCTAATGCACAAGTAATAAAAAATATTCCTCCTCCCCTTTTAAAAGCGGACACACTGATGACGGGGGAGCAACGCAGCTCTGCAGAAGGAGCCCTTGGGGTTGGTTGGGGCAAGTCTCCCTCAGTGACTCACTGCAGGCTCACCTCTTGCAGCCAGTTCAATTTTAATGTGACATGGCCATTCTCCCCACTGCAGAAAAATCAAAACTATAAATTTTAAATTGGAAAAAATCCAAAGGTCAAACGCATGCTTTGAACTACTTCTGCTAGTCTTGCCAGTTTTTTTCAATTTCTATTATTATCACAACAATGAACTCTCATTGAGCATAGCTGCCTGAGAGTTCTAAAAGAAGCCTGTCTTTTTTATTTTTAAATCATCTCTCTATGGATCAGAAATATAAAAATAGCAATCACTTTCCTCGTTAAAATCCTGCTATCCACAGCGATTGACAATATGAGCTTCATCCCTAAATTTACAGTTGCTTTCCTAAGCAGGTTCAGTTCTCGTTAAAGAATGTAAATCCAAGTTCACTTCCAGTTGTCACACAGCTCAGAATTGGTTTGTTGCTTTTAGAAAAAGTTGTAAACATAACCAACGTCAGGTCGAATGAATGAGTACTTTCTTATTACCAAACTGCTTACTGCCCAGGAAAATATCAGAAGCTGGAATTGGAGCAATTTCTTTGGGGATAAGAGAAAGAGCACGAAATCAGTTACTAAGTTTTCTGTACTTTTTCAACTACATATTTTTATGTTATAAAAGAATTCCCTGAAAAGGCATTTTTTTTCTCCATTAAAGGAGCCAAAGTATTGTCTTTGTGAGACAATGAGTAATGTCCACACATGTGCATTGTAGTCACACATGGTATATAGTGGAACTGCTAACCTAATATGAAGACAGAATTATGGCCCCATTATTCAAAAGCAGTTTTAATTTCCCCACTTTTCCATAACTTTGTTACAAAATGGGTGAAAATAAAACTTATTATATTGGAATTTGTGTCTAAATTTATAATAAAACTTTTTAAGGGATATTTGTTCATGAAAAAAACTATGAAAAGATTATCATGGTAGCAATTTCTTCCATAACTTTCCTCAACACATTAGCTTTTCTTGGTCACGTAAACAAAAAAATATCACAGATTATTTGTATGATGATAGCATTCTATAAAATATTCTGTTGCTACTTTTTATGTTTACTAGCGGTCATCATGCTGCAGTTCAACTCATAATTAGTAAATTATATCCTTTAGGAGCTACTTGTGTCAAGCCTTTTCCAAAAGTTTTCTAAAACACAGGTGATATTCCGTAACAAATACTTTTAATCATCTGCAGTCTATAATTCCCTTTGTATAGGATTACACAGAAATGGGCAGTCTAATACTGGAGAAAAGTCAGGGAAAACCAAAAGGTTGATGTAGCTATGAAATCAAGGGTACTCTGAGGTGGTGGGGAGGGAAAGGCCAGGCTGGAAAGAAAGACCTTGTAGATTGTGAAGAACCTGTGTGCTTGGGTGAGGGGACTGGAAGCAAAGAATGGTTTCGAGCAGCACAGTAGCAGTCATGTTTATGAAACATCACTGAAAGCAAATCTAGAAGAATGTTAACAGACTGTCTGGGTAATATTAGGTTTTTAGTGATTCAAGCAAGAAATAGTAAAGGGCCAGACCTGGAAACAGTGGTAGAAAAGACAGAAATGAACAGATAAATTCAAAATTTAGTTTGGATAATTTCATTCCTTATCTTCACTCTCTTCAGAGTTTTTCTTGCCCCATTTCAATCAAGAAGTTTTATTGAAATATAATACTTTCTTGAAAATTTTACCAAATAAATTGTAAGGAGGAGAGCAGATATATTTTCCAACAACAAGAGTAAGAGACCTGATGGAAATATTCTCCCATTTCTACCCAACAGTCTGACAGTTGACCCTTATCTAAGTCATTATTAAAGATGCTAAAGAGGAAGATGTGACATCCTGGTGGAGTTCAATTTGATACAGAATGCATACCGCCCCTCTTTCCACCGCAGGATGGCGTTGCTCACAAGGATCCTCTTGCACACCCAGGATAAGCTAAACCTTGCCTTTCTCCTGTCCTTTTCGTTTCAGAGACATTTCCTAAGTGGCACACGACTAGAAATGTAACAAAGATTGTGTTTTGAACCTTTACTATGTTCAGTCCCCTTTGGAAAATCAGGTTAATTATAACTACTGATACACCAATCCTGTTATTGTGTTGCAGAGGAAATGAGATTAGGTAGACAGGTTTATTTTTGGACTTTTTCTCAATTTCCCATGATCTTTGAGGCACTTGTAAATTGATTTTTAAAAGATGATTAATATAATCTATGCACAATTACATAGTTCGTGGAGTTGTTCTTTCCCTCTTTTACTTAGAAATAACTGTATAGCTTCCCAGATAGCATTTTGCTTTAATACAGGGATAACTGAAATTTCCATTTCCACCGCCTTTCTTTCCCTCTATTTCTCCATCCACTCCACCCTAAGGCATTTGTTTTCGTGCTGGCAGCTGTTCTGACAAGTCTCCTTGGGCTACTCAGGAGACTTCTCAGAGCACGTGGTAGCCAAGCACACAGAACTGCTGCTGGCTTCTTTTAAAAGGCCTGTCTCCTCCCTCGGGTGGGCGGAGCTGCAGCAGGGTGGGATCAGCTGGCTGACAAATAAGTACCAAGTAAAGCCCCCAAAGCTCTTCTGTGATGATCTGGGTAAGCACCTGCTTGTGGAAGCAGTAATTAGTGACACTCCTCTCTGAATCTAGCTCCCTTCCTTAGGTTACTTCTCCATGCCCAAGCCCTCAGTGAATTTATTCCCTTGACATAAAGATTTCCAATTCACAAACACATCTAATTAACAGCGAATTGGCCACGGATAGCATTTGTTCTCTGTTAGGGTCCTGCATCTGACTCTTAAGAATTAGCATAGGCTGCTAAAAGACCTCAGGTCAGAACTTTTTTTTTTCTCTTCAGTATTATAGGGAGTAAAAAAGTAGGATACAGTTAATCAAATGGATTTCTACTAATCAATGAGTTTAAACCAGATCTATAGTTATCCAGGATCAAATCTTCTCTCTCCTTTTTTTCTTTCAATGGACTTTAAATGTGCTAAGTTACAATCTGACGGCAATAAGGCAAAGAAATAGAATTTTATGAGAAAAATCCCCTCAAAATTGGGGAGAAATATTTAGAAACAATGGATAAAAGTAGCAGTGACAAACATACAGATACCTTACTTAGTCCACGGTCAAATGTACCAGTTAAGTTCTAACCAGAACCAAGACCACCTTAGACCTGGGCAGTTCCTGCCCTGGTCCCTGTGTTTCCGAGAGCCCTGCATGTCACAAAGAGAAATTCATAAAATATAAAATACATAGGCCATCTGTCACTTGGGATCTGGCACTCAGGATGCATAACTCCGATAAAGGTTATGTCTGCTCTTGTGACTAACATCATTTAGGAATCACAGACACGGATGCTTCTCCTACATCTTTTGTCCCGTGACATTGAAATGAAAGGTGACCATATAACAATGATAAAATGCACAAAAAATAATCTTCTAGTAATATTTCCTGGCTTCCATGTGAACAAGTCCACTATAGCTTGTTGAAGGACGAATGACCAACTTGAACATAAGGGAATTACCCAAGTTAGGAACATCTCAAGCAAGCTAATCCTTAGTTATCTAGAAGTTGCCCAGAGATGCATGAGTGAGCTGATCCTAGACCAAACTGTTGCTCTTAAGAACTGTGAACTAAACAGATAGTTATTGTTTCTCAATCACTATGTTTTCAATGGTTTAGAATTTGGTCAGACACAAACTATATCATTCTACTCAGAAACTTAATTGAATTAGTCTAATATTTGTAACAGTTGAACACAGAAGTGAAGGAATGTTTTTCATTATAAAAAATTCATATTGCAATTAAATTTGCATATATGCAACTCTCTTAAAACATTAACTAGACCACTACAATTATATTACTGTTCACATTATATTAATAGTAGAAATCTAGTTCATACTTTTAAAGACAGTGAAAATAATATTAGTAACAGTAACTTATGTGAAAAAATTAAAATATTTTGTAATGTTTTGTGCATAAGAACAATGTACTGAATGTACCTTTCATTATGTTTGAAAGTGATATGTAAAATTCATGGTTTATTTCTGAATTTAACTATTTCTTTAAGAGTTAAATGGCAATTTCAGTTACTATTGTCTCAGCAGAGTTTCTTCAAATTAAAATTAGTAAAAATATGTCCAACAACTAGAGCAATTCAAATCAGTTGCCTAATTTGGCATCAAAAACTATAACTTTTTGCATATTTTTCAATTTTGTGAATTTGAAGATATGATTTTTCAAGGTAGGTATTATGGGGCTGAATATTTATGTCTCCCCCAAACGTATATGTTGAAGTCCTAACCCGCAATGTGATGGTATTAAGATGTGGGGCCTACGGGGGTAATTAGGTATAGATGAGGTCATGAGGGTAGAGTGCCTTTGACAGGAGTAGTGCACTTGTAAGAAGAGGAAGAGACACTAGAACTTCCTTTCTCTGCCATGTGATGGTACATTGAGAAGATGGCCAAAGCCAGGACAAGGGCCCTAACAAAGAGCAGTATCTGCAGGAAACTTGATTTTGATCTTCCCAGCCTCCAGAATGGTGAGAAACAAATGTCTGTAGATTAAGTCACCCAGCCTTTGATATTTTGTTATAGCAGCCTGAGCTAAGACGGTAAGAAAACAGAACATAATTTACTTGGAAGATTTTCTCAAATTTATAATTTATATATATTTAGTAATATGATATACAGACTCCATTTGTAATCTTGCTCCAGGTCATGCAAATAAAGGAGTCAGGCATAGCAAATAAATTTGTGTTATTTTGAAATGTTTTTCCCCTTTTTATCTATATAGATTTGCAGGATTATTTTTTACAATGAAAATAAAACTTTTTTTTTACCTTTACTGTTATTTCATTTTATTATCTTGTGTCAATTGGGTTCAATCATAGAACAAAATCACTATGAAGATAATGAAATAAAAAATTATTATATAAAATAAGCTTCACATAATTGTCAAAGAAGCTGTAAAGTAAAGGTCTGAAAAGAATCAGAAAAAAGCCTCTAACTCTGTTGTTCATGAATGACTTGGAGCTTGCAGGAAGCTAGGCACATCCGAGTGCTTAAGTAGAGCAGGTGCAGAAGTCCGTGAAGGTTTGTTTGGTCTTCATAACTATCGCCTCTTTGAGTTCTCAGAAAAGAAACTTTTGTTGGCCTGGAGTTGCTGACATTCAGTAGGGTCAACAGGTACGAAGAAGAGATGCATATGGAGCATTAAGTGGGGACACATTGCAATCTGCCAAACAGTTTGAAAACAATGTCATCCCTTAGAGCACAATGCCTTCATATCACATGTAAATTTACTTTTGTGGCTGACCTTAATCCAGAATTTTCAGGGAAATAAATTTTAGGCTATTTAGTTTCAGCTTAGCTATGATGACACATAGACAATCTTATAGTCTATGACCCTAGGTTAAAATTTAGAGATGGAAATATTGAGGTGTAGAGAGATTATGTGAATTTTCTCAAGAACATTATGCAAATAGTATTCTTTTTTTTTTTAGAACCTTTGTCTTCTGCTTCTTAGATCAGCGTGCTCAGCATTTAGCCTTCTTATGTGCTTATTTCTTGCTCATATCTGTGTTTTCCCTTTGCATATAGGACCACATTTGGATAGAGAAGGATGTTTACCAGTGGAAATATCTGAGATTTCATAGAAATTATGCAACAAGAAATGCTGAAGAATCAGAGCAGTCATCTTAAATTGAGGATAACCATTCCCCAAGGAAGTGATGGTGGCATCATTAACCACATCAGGCATTTCCTGAGCTTGGTGAGACAAGACCATAGAGGAGAAATAGTGACTTCCCCATCAGTCAGGATTGTCTCTTGCTTTTTAATTTATAACTTAATGCTCTGTACCCTCCTTGTCTAGTGTCTTTGCATTTGCTGAAAATGTCAGGAGGATGTGATCGAGGGTTTAATATTTTATAGAGCAGAAATGTTAGTGTTTTATGTATTGGGTCCTGCATCTTCCAAGTGACTTCTCTACTGCAGTGCTTGCTTAGTTTTTGTCATTAGCTGAAGTATAGTTGTAGTATTTGCTATTATCTTCTGTGACAAGGTAATGCTAAACACGAATCTATTCCTACATTGTTTTGTTCTGTAATCTTCCTACAGAAGCCCAAAAAATACCTTATCTGAACTCTTTGGATTTCCAGACTAGAATATCTCTAAGTGACAGGCAAATTACAGTGAAGGGAGATGGTGTTTGCATGGTGGAGCACACTCTGAGGTCCCTGGCACCCCAAAGAAAGCAAAATGCGCATGGTGAGTCATATAGAACTCTTGGAAATATTCCAGAATCAAGTGGTATTTGTATTTCATAGACAAAATTCCCAGACAATGAGAAAGTATAGACATTAAGTAGGTATGCAAAAAATTAGAGTTTTTAAAGTTCTACAGGGAATAGAATTTCTAATACTTTCTTCATTGTACTTTACTGTGTCTCCTTAGATTTGTAAGTTGCATTTATCTTGTAATGCATTATGTTTTTAAAGTGCTTCATGTATAAAGCATTTTCCTGTAAAAATTATGTTTACTTCTTATAAAAACCCTACAAGATTAATATTAATATTTTCATTTTCAAATAGGAGAAATAGAGGCTAAAAGGATCAATGGGTTGTCCAAGGTCACACAAATCATGAGTAGAAAATGCAGGACCCTCAATTGTGCTCTGCGATGATACAAACCTAACCTTACACCCGGCAACATAGATGAATGCACTCTTCAGAAGGGATAATTTTTCAAAAAATATCAAATCCTTTTATGTAAGCCTAGCTTACACTTAAGTCTCTCTCTTCATATAAGACCTTCCCTTTCTGGTAATTCATGACTTATTTTTTTTTCCTTTTCATCTAAACTCTAAATGAGTAGCCTAAACTCCCTCTTTCTATTCACTCTCATTCATTTATAAATTCTCGGCAGTCTGGTTTCCTAGGTCACCACATCTCATAAGATCAACAAGTACCTCCTAATTATTAAATGAAATGTATATTATTGATTTTTTTTCTGGGATTGTTATATTTCTATTGAATTGGTTCTTTTATTATAAAATGCCACTCTTTATCTTTAGTAATACTTTTTGCCTTGCCTTTAAAGTCTAATATGTCTGATATTAGTAAAATAGCTTTCTTTTTCTTTCAGTTTTTCTGTGTTCTTAATATTAGTTGTCATCTCATGTAAACAGCGTATATTTGATACTTTATTAATCCAGTCTATAATTCTTATTTCTTTTAGTTGAAATCTTTCATCAGTTTATATTTGACGTACTTTGGCTGATGTCTACCATTTTCTTGTTTTAGTTCTAGAATATACATATATTCAGTACATAGATTCCAATTCTCCATATTTTTATTCATTTTGTTCAGCTTTTGCTGTGTTTTCTTTAACATATTAATTATAGTCATTTAAAAATCTCTATATGCTAATTCCAATATTTAGATCATTTGTGCATTTGTTTCTACCATTATATTTCTGGGTAAAATTATTAGACCATGACAGCCCAAGATACTACTACCTTGCTGTAAGTATCTGGATAAAATTTAACTGGAAAATTACAAAGTCATTTTTTTTTTATAAAATTAGAGAGTTGTGGAAACAATGTGGACTGCATGGATTTGAATTTTGCTTTGAAGGGCAGAACTACATCTTCTGTAGTCTTTTTGAGCACAGGAAACAGAGATCTGACCTGTTCTCAGTGGTCGTAGGCTTTACACGATGAACAGAATGTGATATGGGTAGCCGGAAATTCTTCTGAAGTCTGACAAAGGATTTATATATTCACTTAGCTAGCTGCTATGTTCAGGAATACCGATGTGACTACCAAGGATAAGACAATTTGAGAGAGGCAGGCGTTCTATGTTCTGGATAACTGTGGCCTCAATGAGGCCAGATAGAAAAAAAGAAAAGATTAAACACACATCCGCATGTGCACACACACAGTTCTTCCCGGAGAGCTGTTTATACTTTAGTGTCCCTTCCCTTCCCCTCCGCTTCCCTTCCCTTCCCTTCCCTTCTCTTCCCTTCCCTTCCCTTCCCTTCCCTTCCCTTCCCCACTGCTAGAATAGACATCTTGTTTCAACTACACAATTATGTTGCTTTCCACATACTAAAATTCTGGTTTAGTGTCAGCTTATTTGTCATACAGTTGCAAATCCTTTGCTTGAAAGAAGAAACTGTAGCAGCTATCCCTCCTTATAAACAGAGGAGTCTTTGACTAGGGGACATAATTTGAGAGGCATCAGAATCCTGTAGCCTGGAAAATAGTTCCCTCTACTTTGTCTCTGTAAAGACCCATTCCTTTGACTTAAGTCATGATCTTTAGGAGGACCAGGGCAAGGTCATGCTGCTGCTCCTGTTTCCCAAGAGTTGCCTGTGTACCGCGCCCTGTACTAAGTGCTTTGTGTGTATTGACTTATTAAATCTTCAAAAGGATTCTGACAAGCTGAACCTACTATTGCTTATATTTTATAGAAAAGAAACAAACAAGTAGTAAAAGGTGTACAAAGCTACACAGTTAGTCAATGACAGGGAAGGATTTTGAAGGCAGGAAATCTGGTGCTGCAGACTGGACCCTTACTACTACCTCATGCCAGCTCTTGAGTGAGTTGAGGTTACTTGGCAAGGAAGGAGAAGTCAAGCTATCCAGCGCTCACCCTTTAAGAGGATCTCTTGGGTAAGAGACAAATCAGTGGTGAGAAGCAGGAAGAGGTGGAGTGGTTCTGTTCAGAAAGACCAGGACATTGACATACTTGAACATGAGACTGGTACACTCAAGGGAGGATAGCAAAGCAACTTTGCAGTCCATTCCCTGAGAGCCATGAGAAGGAAAATGTAATCTGAACATCAGCCTGAAAGAAGTGGTAGAAATACGTACTGTGCATAATAATCGCCTCTGGTGTTTGTTAAAATACAGATTCCTGGGTAGTACTCCCAGACTTCTTGTTTACTCTGAGCACCTGATTGAGGCCCAGGACTGTCTGTTTTTAACACGAACAGCAGAGGATACACTGTATGACCACATTTTGAGAAGAGTGTCACATTAGTACAGTTACGTGTCCCTTGTTCCTTTCCTGTGTAGAAACTTAAAACAGACTACAGTAGTCTTTGGCCTGTCCCTTGTTCCTATCCACAGGTTCCCAGGCCAGAGCCCTCTTGCTGCTCTACACTATCTTGGCACTCACATGTCCCACTAGATCTTTAGTCCCTTAAACAAGAACCCAGAATTATCAGCCTCTACTTGCCTATCAACACAGCTGATTTGAGCTCTGTGTCAGGTTGGGAACAACAGTCTTTGGCACTGGTTTGCTGTGTAGGCTGTGGTAAGAGGTGGCATGCTTCAAAATCTAGCTCTACCGTTTCTTGGCTGTGTGAGATTAGAAAAGTAATTTAAATATTTATGCCCCAGTTTTCTCCTAGGCAAAATGGGGAATGATGGTCCTGCCTCATCTTGTGAAGAGTAAATAAAATACTACATGTAAATGAGTTTAGCTAATGATGACAAATATAAAGAGCACAATATGATATTTATTATTGTTTGAATAAATTCTTAATGTCTTGTGAGTGACTTATCGTTCCTCTGCCTCCCAATGGTGTCAGTATTTAAAATAGAGAGAGCTTGTTCACTTTAATTTCTTCTAGGGAATTTTCTGGCACTTAAAGTTTGTTTGAGTATATAAAAATTCAGGCACTTTTTCTAAAAATGGTGTGAACACAAAATCACCATATAAAACAATCAACAGTGATACAGTGTCAACAGCTCAAATCTGTGCCTTCTTTCTCATTTTGTACAAAGAGATATTTTGTTAGCTGGTTTCTGATTTTATTAATGTCAACCGAGCCAAGGCTATGAGGTCAACATAGATGGCCTATCTTTTATTAGGTACGCTACCTGAGAACCTGGATGTGACCTACTATGAGCTGAATAACTTATTTTAGATTCTGTTTCTCTGGTGAGTTTATGAATTTCTCTGGATTTTTATATGGATTATCAAGAACATGTATCTAATAATATAGTAAAGGTGTTAAGCATTTCAGATTTGTGAGTTTTTAGAACATGTGGATGATTCCATAACATTTTCACAGTCATAAGCAAATAATCCATTCATTTTATATCTAATACATATGAGGAATAAACTGAATGTTCTGGGGAAAGGTTACTTATATTTGTCTCCAAAATCCTTTTCATTCATTCATTCTTGCATCCACTTATTCATTACCTGTCGTGACAGGCTTATACTAGGGATACGAACCTGAGTAGCACTTGGACCTACCCACAGGATTCAGAGTTCAGTCCGTGTAGAAGATGACATCAGTGCCAACCATATTCTCCACTTGGAGAAGGCAAGTTGATGAAAAAATGGCCAATTCAAATGAATGGCTATGGATTTCAACATTTAGCACCTGTGGTGTTCTGAGGGTACATACTACCCCCACCCACTTGTGCCCCTAGAGTATAGGAACCCAGCCATCAGCCAATAACAGATGGAGAGTCAGTGAATAAATCCCCCATTTTCCTCACCCCCTGATTGGGACAACTTTGAGATGCATTTTACATCATCTCACAGAGTACCCAACAGGCCTGAACAGCAGTCCTCCAGTGGTAGCAGACCTGACAATGCACACTTTATTGGCTGACTCTATTCTCTTCTTTTTCTCACTTTCCCAGTTAATTACAAGTGTTTCCTAAATCACTTCCCAAATAAAGTACTCAGATTCTAATCCTTGTCCAAGGATCTCTTTCTGTGAGAAACCAGCCTGAGCAAGAGCGAGACCCCGTCTCTACTAAAAATAGAAAGAAATTAATCAGACAACTAAAAATATATAGAAAAAACTAGCCGGGCATCGTGGCGCATGCCTGTAGTCCCAGCTACTCGGGAGGCTGAGGCAAGATTGCCTAAGCCCAGGAGTTTGAGGTTGCTGTGAGCTAGGCTGATGCCACGGCACCCACTCTAGCCAGGGCAAAAGTGTGAGACTTTGTCTCAAAAAAAAAAAAAAAATTAGTTGGTGGTAGCTATTATACATGATTTTATTTCTGGTTTCTGGATTCTGTTCTATTGGGCTATGTCTCTACCTTTATGTCAGTACCATGCTGTTTTGGATACTATAGACTTGTAGTATAATTTGAAGTCTGATAATGGGGTGTCTCCAGATTTATTCTTTTTTGCTTAAGATTGCATTGGCTATTTGGGCTCTTTTGTGGTTCTGTATGAAGCTTAGGATTATTTTTTTCTAGATCTGTAAAAAATTACATTGGTGTTTTGATGGGGATTGCATAATCTGTAAATCACTTTGGGCAGTATGGGCATTTTAATAATGTTAATTCTTCCAGTCTGTGAGCATGGGTTGTTTTTCCATTTGTTGGTGTCATTTATGATTTCTTTCATCAGTGATTTGTAGTTTTCCTCGTAGAGATCTTTCACTTCCTTGGTTAAGAGTATTCCTAGGTATTTTATTTTCTTTACAACTAAATGGTATTGAGTTCTTGAACTGAATCTCATTTTGACTGTTGAGTTTTTCTTGGAATTGATTCTATTTTTATCCCACTGTAGTTGGAGAAGATACGTGGAATGATATTGATTTTTCTGAATTTACTGAGACTTGTTGTTTGGCCTAACATATGATCTATCTTGGATGACGTTCCATGTGCTGCTGAGAAGAATTGTATAGTCTGTAGTTTTGTTTTGTTTTTTTTTTGTAGAATATTATGTTAATGTCTGTTATGTCCATATTTCTAGAGTCGAAATTATGTACAATGTTTCTTTATTGATTTTATGCCTCTATGATCTGTCTAATTCTGTCCATGGAGTGTTGAAGTCCCTAGCTATTACAATGCTGTTATCAATTTCTTTGCTTAGATCTAGTAGAATTTGTTTTATATATCTGGGAGCTCCTGTGTTAGGCGCATATATATTTTGGATTGATATATCTTCTTGCCAAATTGCTCCTTTTATCATTCTATAATGGCCATCTTTGTCTTTTTTACCCATTATTGATTTAAAGTCTATTTTATATGACATGAGAATAGCCACTCCTCCTCTCCTTTAGTTTCCATTTGTGTGGAATATTTTTTCATCTTTTTATCTCAAGTCTATGACAGTCTTTGCAAATTAAATGGGTTTCTTGGAGACAGCATATATTTGGGTTGTATTTGTTCATACATTCAGCCAATCTGTATGTTTTGAATGAAAAATTTCCCTGGTATTTTCAGAAATTTAGATATCTAGATACAAGATGGTCATCAGACACCTCAAAGATTCATAACAGATAGGACATCAAAAAGACACATAGTCTTGAATCTGACCAAAGTCAAAATGAAGAGAATGTCCCACAAGCTGCAAGATGAAAGCAACAACTAACACACAAAGGAAAGTCCATTAGACTAATAGCAGCATTCTCAGCAGAGACCTTATAAACCAGAAAGGATTGGGGTAACATTTATCCTTCTTAAACAGAATAACTGTCAGGTAAGAATTTTATATCATGAAAAACTAAGTTTCATAAATGAAGGAGAAATAAAGTATTCCCCAGATAAGCAAAGGAGAATTTGTCACTATTAGATCTGCCCTACAGGAAATCCTCAAAAGTGTTCTATATGTGGAACACAATAATCACTAGCCACTAGTGAAAAAACACATGAAAGTTAAAACTCACAGCTTTTAGAAAATAGTAGCAATGGGGGGGAAACAAAATAACAAAATATAAATTCAACATTATGAACAGAACTGTATCTCATATATCAATACTAACATTAAACGTAAATGGTCTTAATGCTGCACTCAAATGTTAATCTATTATTTATTAAAATAGCTGTCTCTTTTACTAGGCTAGATGTTCCTAAGTCCAAGCCATTTTAATATCTATGTTTGTGTTTAGCATAGGCTCTAGAATACTAAAAATATAAAATAAATGCTTAGAAAATGACTAAGTAACTGCAGACATAGTATGATCTTCATTTTTCTTCCCTCTTCCTTTTCTTTTTTTGTTCTATCACTATGAAACTCATCCATGTATTTGTATATATCATATATTCGCTGACAACATAATCTGCCCAAACCACTGTTTAATGGCTATGGAGGAAACAAAAATTAATCAGGAAAACATGATTTTTGAGTTCAGTGAGTTTATAGCCTAGTATTAACTATCACTGGCAATTATAATTTGGGCCCTGGATGGAGTATATACTATGACATTATATAATGTCTAATATATATTAGACAATATATACACATATATTATCATATATGTATATTCATCATATATGTGTATTCATATGCATATCATATGTATATCATATTCGTATATATCATCTACGTATATTCAGTTGTTTTCTTAGCTATGGCCTAGTTAAATTAATTTATAAGAAATTGTGTCATATAATTATTTTAGGTTCTTGTCATTCTAGATCTGATAGTAATTAGATATGACAGTGTTGTGATTATTTTTTATTTGACCAGGAGCAAGGGGACATGTTTTGCTTATTATGAAAAGTTTTAAATGAGAATGGGTATATTTAATCAATCTTAGCCATTCCAAGAATTTTAATTTTAAATGTTTTTCATATAAAAATTAAATCTGGACAACTTCTTAATTGAAATATTTTACAAATTTGGATTTGGAGAATTTTAGGCCTTAATTATTTTATTTATCTCAGCAATAGCATTCTCCAAAGTGGGTTTTACATAAAGTATTAAAAATATTCCTTAAAGAAAAAGTGGGGGCACCTTGATCAAACAGGATTGGAGAGAGTGAATAGCCTTTGGATGCACTCCTTTTGGAAATTCATGTGCTCATTAATATACTAAAAAGTGCTGAGATGTCCATAAATTTAAGAAGTTGTTTATTTCATTTATTTTTTAAAAAATTCCTCTGACTTCTAAACTTTTTTATATAACATCTAGAAGCATTTCTTATAATTAGTGTTTTGATGTACATGATAACAATAGTTTTTTATTAGTTGACATTAATCGATACCTTCTGATAGAATGTGATGTAATAGTCCATTTCATTAGTCATCGTAAATAACTGTGACACGTGGAGAAAGATGCAAGATAAAATGTCTGCTTCAGGTTGAACACCTTTTGCTCTCATTAAAAGGACCAAGTGCTCTAGAATGGAGCACTATGACAAGGTTCAATATATGAGCAACTCAAATCAAAATATGTGTAGATTTTTCAGGACTCACCCCATAGTCAGAATCAGTCATCATGAATCAGAGATGAGAGAAAGTGGAAAATGCTGTTAAACAAGCTTCAAAGCAAAGGCCTTCATTTCCGGATGAAGGCTCTGCTTCCAAGGACAAAGCCGCTTGGATCACAGCCTGTCAAAATCTGAAGCAGGAATTAGAGCCCTAGGAGGGGTAACTGTCTCACTTTCAGAACACTGAGGTCTACGCTTTGCCCAAACTTGAAAAGTATTGACCATTGAAGATAAATTATGCCTCTTTTTTTTTTAGCTGGGAGTTTGTTACTTTTGAATCTGTAATTGTACACAATAGACATTCCTAAAATAGCTATAGGATTAAATTAAATAACTGAAGAAATAAAAGAGTAATCATATATATGCATAGGCAATATAAATGAAGAATATTAATTTATCTGTAGTGTTCTAATAGAGTCACCTAAAAAGAGTTTTTGCTTTGATTTTAAAAATGATTTATTTATATATCTGTTTTCTTTTGTCATGTATGCATGAGGCTGCAGAGGTGGTCAAGCAAAAGGTACTGTTAACTACCTACCTTGTAATGATGCAAGGATTTATTTAATAACAGTGATTCTTCCATGATTCATTCTCATACTCAATGCAATCCATACTGCTTCCTGTGGAGAAACTGCTGTGTGAATAGTAAAAATGCTTTTTGATGGTGATGATAAACCCAAAAGATAGACTGCTTTTTTAGAGGAGAAAGTTTCTAATGTTCTTTTATTGACAGTATGTTGAAAGAATAGAAAATTATGATCTTCTGTCTCAGCTAGCCTGGAGTTCTTCCCAAATCAATCTCTTATTCAAACACAAAATGTACATCTTATGACCCCCTCCTTGCTCCTCAACTTCTTGCTTAGGGCAAGGCCAATGAGCTTTTGAAGTACTCTAGCTTAGCTTGTTTTTAATCTCCCTTTTAAAAACATTATTTGCAGCTAGAAATCTGATTCAGTTTAAACTGCTGAGTTACAATATACTGAAAGCCATGATTTATAAATGCATAGCAAAGATGTAATACAGTAATCGAAGTAATAAAATAGCATTATGAAGAGTGATTGATGTGCATGCGTGGAATCTATTTTTCACGTATTAAATACTGACTCTAAATTATGTCAAAATCAAACATCTTTTAAAAATAAAAAAAAGCTAAAGGTCACATTATAAAATATCTATAAATTATAGTCTTTTTATAAGCCTCGCTGACCAGAAGTTTATACAAAAAAAATAGCAGTGGTTCCAAAAAATCAGCTAAAACCATGGACATAGAATACTATTTTTACTGTTATAGTTTTTATTTACATTGTCTTGTACTTAAGCTAAAATTTGTTTTATTTTTATTTTTTAGTCATATACTTTAATTTTTGCAAGAACTTTCTAAAACATGTTTGAAATGAATATTTCTCTTAAGATTCAGTTTTACATAATGTAGACAGACCTCCAAATAAGTGAACTTATTTAGATGTTCCTTTTAAGAGATATGTAAATTCTTTACACCTTAATGCAACATCAGAAAAGCAAAGTTTCTAATGATAAACATAGAGTATACAATAAATTTTTACTACTTCATGAAGTCCATCTTAATTAGAATTGTCTTAATCATAAACAAAGTCTAAAGCACAAAAACAACTACTGAAAGTCATGACACATTGGTGTTTTATGGTTGGTTGGAGGTGGCCCATCTCATGCTCCCAGAATACAGAGTTCTAAATTGTAGACAGACATTCTACTTTCTGAGATCCATTCTTATTGTTTACAGTGAACACTGGGCCCACCCTTTGGGCTTGTCACCAGATGAAGTCTCAAGTAGAATAATGCTTCAAGACCATTTGTTCTTAATGAAAGCAATTTGTTATGAGCTGAAGGGAAAGTGTCCTTTGTCCTTCTGCCAAAACAGCCTTGCTCTATGTTTGTCGAGGTCATTCAGATTAATGGGGGTACTACAAGATGCTTTAAGACAAAAGCATTAGTGGGAAGATGCAAAGCATTTTTCTAAAACAATGCCAAATCCCAGGGAACATATGTATTATGTTTTCAGATATCTATTATGAAAACTGCTTAAAATTCATTATTCTTAATTGTGTTTTCCTATATGGTGTCCATATGGCCCCATTATTCATTTGATAAAATGTTTTTTGAGAAATATTATTTTTTAGGGTGATGGTAGGCATCATACAAATGGAAACAGCATTGATAAGATCACACAATTCATAATTTATGGATAGTCTATTTCAATAAAATTCTGACCAGAACAAATCATTACATTTTATAACTAATAAGTCATTCATGTTAAGCCCATTTAGTGGAAAAAAAGCTACAATTGTCCTTGAAGAGTAGCAGATTGAAAAAATGAAGAGTAAAATGTGAAGAAAGGTGATGAATTATCTTGGAGAGGAAAACCATGGCCAGGCCTCATGAGATACAACTATAGCGAAGACTTTTAAGTGTTCTAATTACCACAGAGACTGACAAATATATATGCATTTGAAAAGAAATATTACCTAAATGTCTTTTTTAGTTAGGATTCTGTATTGTTCAGTGATTTCAACCTGACAACTCAATACAGAAAGATTGAGGTTTATCTTTTTCATACTTCCTTCTTATGGGATGCACCTGTTGTTTATTTCAAACACTTTGTCTTCATTTCCTATAAATTTTGTAACTTTGACTATACACCCTTTATCAAATATTCTATGAGGGAGAAGAGGATAAAACATTTATCCAATTCAGAATTTGAAAACAAAAAACAAAACTCAAACCTATTGAAATTTTATCCGGTCTGGTTCTGGATGACAGTGACTTTAAAAAGATAACCAATATTTCTCCATTCAGAAGATTTGACAGACCACATATGCACCCTGGATGAATCATGCTCAGCAGTGATACTTACCTTGCTGCCTTTAACATCCCATTCAAGTAAGTTTAATTTTTCTCCTTGAGAGTTTTTAAGGCATAAGAGGTTTAGTTATTTGTGGGAAGCTCTGACTAGTTCTAGTCTTATGGTGTTTATATTGTTACTTAGAGAATTTTATATTTAAAGATTTTGTTTTTTTTCTGCTCTTTTTATATCAAGCTACAACATTTTATACAAGCTTATTGCTAGAAACTCAGTTGATACATAAGAAAAATCAGTATAGGCTATTTAAATGGAACTTCTAGTCTATATAGTAAGTACTTACTATGTTATCTTTGCACTTCAGCTTATTTTCAATAATTATTAATTTGTCACTGTAAGTGGATGAATACTGGCTAAAAGTCTTGGTTGAGTGGAACAGAGATAGATGGCTTCTATACTGCTGTCACAGGATTTCAGGCTTGTTGTCACAATATGTATTTCACTCCTGTTCTCAAAGAAGTGTCGTGGAAGATAAGGAGGAAATTCATCATTTTCAGTCATGTGGCTCTTTAATTACAGGTCTCTTTGTTGAGGCTATTCACTTGGGTATCAATTAGGATCAAGTGTGATGCTGTACTGGCTGCTGGATGTAAGCCTGCCAAGAAAAGCATTGAGATGACCACCTCAAAATTGTCATAGACAGGAATGACATGTGGTCACCCTCAAACTATTATTAATCTGAAATTAGCTGGTACTATAGTAGATGAAGTCTGGTGTAATATAAATGATTAAATCACATGAGGATAATTTGCTTATCAATTTCTTCACCTACATTAGAAATAGCAAAATTCTACCACAGGAGGTTTGTTAGAAGTATCTGAAAACCAAAAGGTGATTTTATAAGGCTTACCAAGGTCTTCATAGTAATAACAACATTAATAACAATGTATGCCAGATAACAAGATAATTGTACAGAAAATTGGAAGATGTACTTCCTTGGCTGCAATATTTATACTAAGAGGTAAAATAATGTTGCTAAGATTCCTTCAAAATTCTTAAAATACAAATTAATTGATTCGTGCTGCATCTAAGTGTTAGCACACATTTGTATTAGAATTAAATTATAAGATAGGCTTGTATAAATGATGAATAACAAAGCAAAATTTTTTGTTTCAATCTCCGATGATATATTATTGGGGAGTTTTATTCTTACACTGAAAACACATATTCCTAAAATTTTAAATAGAGGAGATAAGCAAATATAAAAGCCTAACTAAAGAAATTACAATTAAAGGAGTTTGAGAGACATATAAACAATGGCATTTTGGTCCTATATGCCTGTTATTGATAGATATTAAAAATATAATGTTCTGACAACATCCTTTTGCTTGGTATAAATAGAATCATTCTCTAAATTACATATATTGATTGACTGAATTAATTAGTTGCTTTGTTGCTATTTAGTTGGATTTTTAAAGACAAAACAAAACATAGAAAAGCAAATAATCCAATATATTAAATTTTAATTCATAATTTCCTCTTTTCTCCCTTCATCTTACCTTCCCCCATATTCTGTTCTCCTTTTATTTTTTTTCTCTACTTTATTATACAAAGAATTTTAACTGATTATCATATTTACTGCAGACAAGAACTCAGAACTAAACCTGACACAAATGTGATTTCGTTTACACTGGTAATCTTTAAATCTTGCTTTAAAAATTATTTCTCATATTTCATGTGTATCTGAGCATATTCTAAGATATTGAGCTTTAAATGGGTGTCACTGAATGTGGGGCTGGGCAAATCTCTGTACCTCTGTAGTTCAGTGAAGCATTGATTTGCTCTATTGCTTGTGACTTACCTGGGGATTCTGCAGAATTCTAACATGGTTGGCAGTGGCTGGCTGGCCACGGATACTTGGCCCGGTGGCTACACTTTGTAATAATTGGTTTTGTGTGGGTGGTTCAAATCAGATCACAGTCACCAGACTCTAATCCTTTTGCTTTCCTGTATGTTTGTGAGTACAGGAAAGGCTCTCCTCACTATGTTGCCTGAAACAGTGCAACAGAGACCAGGGTTTCAGATAACAACTATCTTATCCACTGTCCATACCTGTAATTGTAGGTGGATCAGGAACTGGAAGGAGAATACCAGTATCAATTTCTTTGTGAATTTTTAGGTAGATTTTATTTTTTTTTCCTCAAAAGCTGATGCAGAAAGTGATGGTATTCTAACAACCTGAAGAAAAGAAAAAAATTAAGCCATAAGAATATGAATATTTCCTCTGTTGCCACCAGACAAGTAGGCAGAGGGGAGGCCCAGCACTCGTGTGACCCCCCAGGACAAATCCTACATCCTGCTGTGGGCTGCTGTGAGACCAAGATGGGAGCAGACTGCACTCTCTACAGATACCTGGCATGGCCACTTTAGCTGAGAGGGGCCCAGCCCTCCGTGGTGGCAGGCCAACAGCATAGTCATCACAGTCCAAACCTGGGCATTTTTCTGGTGGCCTGGGGACCACACCACCTCTGCCTATCAGAGCCAGCGTCTGAACATACTACCAGGGGGCTTGAGGACAAGTCTGCTGTCCTGGTTCTGTCTCTGTAGTACTGATGCATGCCATCCAGGAACCTGGAAATTCCTCAGCCCAGTTTACTACCATTGGCACCTGGTCATTCCTACCAGGGTCTGAGGTTTGGCCAATCCAACCTACCCATACCACCACAGCTGACACCCACCTGCATGTGCTATTGGCAGGCCAAGGGATTGCCATCACTGCTACCACCAACACCAGCTCAGACCACTTGGTTCCCAGTGGGCTGCTCCACCTCCACTACTGCCATCATTTCCATCATACCAGCTGCCCAGGGACCTGAGAATTCACCCACATGTCTTGTCCAGTGCTGCCACTATGAGCATCTGAGTAAACCACCCGGAAGCCCAAGAATTGGCCCTCCAGGGCCCACTAATGCTGGTGCTAGTGTGAGCTGCTCTGAGGTCTAAGAACAGGCACACTCATCCCACCAGGCTATCACTGGGGCCTCACAACTATGACTGAGACCTCAAAAGCACAGGCAACAAAAGTAAAAATAGACAAATGGGACTTCATTAAACTAAAAAAGCTTCTGCAGAGCAAAAGCAATAATCAACAGAGTGAAAAGACAACCTGTTGAATGGGAGAAAATATTTGTAAAGTATTTCTCTAACAGGGATCCAATACCCAAAATATCTAAGCAACTCAAACAACTCAACAAGAAAAAAATGAATAATCTTATTAAGAAGTAGGCAAAGGACATGTATACGTTTCTCAAAAGAAGACATACAAATGGCCAACAGGTATATGAAAAAATGTTCAATATCACTAATCATCAGGCAAATGCAAACCCAAACCACGATGAAATGTCATTTTACCCCAGTCAGTGTGGCTGTTATTAAAAAGACAAAAAAATAACAGATGTTGGAGAGGATATAAGAAAAGGGAACTCATACACTGTTGGTAGGAATGTAAACTAATACAATCACTACAGAAAAGAGTATGGATATTTCTCAAAAACTAAAACTAGAACTACCATTTGATCCTGCAATCCCATCACTCTCTATTTACCCAAAGGAAAAAAATCTATATATCAAAGAGATACATATACTCACATGTTTATTGCAGCACTATTCACAAGAGCTAAGATATGGAATCAAAGTTAAGTGTCCATCAATGGATGAATGAATAAAAAAATGTGGTATATATACACAATAAAATACTATTCAGTAATGAAACATAATGAAATTATGTCATTTAAAGCAACATGGATGGGACTGGAGGTCATTATCTTAAGATAAATAAGCCAGGTACAAAAAAACAAATATTACATATTGTCTCTCATATGTGGGAGCTAGAAAATTTGAACATATGGGAATAAAGAGTGGAAAATAGATAACAGAGACTGGAAAAGTAGCTGGGGTGTGAATGAAGAGAAGTGGGTTAACAGGTACAAATGTACGGTAAGATAAAAGGAATAAATTCCAGGTCTGATAGCAGAGTAGGATGACTATACTTAACAAAAATATATTGTACTCAGGTGATGGACATCCTGAATACCTTGATCACTGTGCATTATATAATATATATGTAACAAATTTTCTTATGGACCCCATATATTTGCCAGATTAAAAAAAATATGGCCATCTCATGATCTTTAAAAAAAATCAAGTCTATACCATCTGGATTTGTTCATGTTTGATTTTATTCTCCACATATTTCTGCAATGTTGAGTTTACATTAAGCATTCTCATATCTTATGTTAATATTTTTACTGTATTTCTAACTGACTAATGAGTCATACATTTTTATGGTAAAAGTTTATTGGAGTTGGAAAGGGACATGAGGGCATATTACTGTGTTCAAAATCTACTGGAGTCTCTTTTAATAACCAAGTTTATTCCCTTCTTTTAAATCATCCTTATTCCCAAATGAAATTTTGCTATAAATAGAGTTTAATCATTTCTCATTCCCTTAAGGACTGAAAAGCTGAAGCAATATGGAAAGATTTTAGATACAACTCTATTATTTCTATAATAAGCATAATTTTACCAGCTTGTTATATAAGACTGTTATTGAAGAGCTATTGAGTCATTGGGTTTTGAATTACAGAAAATTTTCTAACATTTGGCATGTTAACAGATAAATGAAATCCTGAATTTACAGGACATTTTCTAGTAGAAAAGTTAATTTAAAAATAACATTGATAATTATAAAACAACTTGCAGCTTGTATGCTATTATTATGTCATTATTACCAACAATTTTAATAAAGAATTTTATAAATAGGTTATTTATTCTAGCATAAGCTTTTATTGAAAACAGTTATCTTGGCCATTTGAAAGAAAATTACCTACTCTATCCAAAGAATATATAAAAGCAGTAAAAACTTAATTTTTCTAAATAGTCTACTGTCCTTTCAATATGTTTTATATATGTAAATTTTAAAAATAATACATATGGCTATATATTCAAATAAAAATAAATTTTCCTTTATAAGAGTTTAGACACAGTGTTAATTAAAAAACAAAAAATGTAAAAGATTTTGGTCTCAAATTTCTGATTCCAAAATTATAATGTGATTGATCAGGTTTACTAAACTGTTAAGCTATATTAGCTAAGTTACTAGCACTAGTGGCTAGGAGTTAAAATTTAGAAAACTGTACAGTATGAGAATTTTATAGCATAAAAATAAAAAAGTGATGACTAATCAAGAAAAGATTCTAAAATACATCATATATGGTAATGTTAAATCTAATTTCTACATTTTATATCTTTTCAATTTTTGACATTCACTATTCTGAAAAAAATACCCCAAATTAGCTGCCTAATTCTCAGATTGTTTCATTGTTCACTTTAAAATTTACCGCAAGTTATGTATTTCCTTAAATCATCAAAATCAAGTGACTTGGATGTGAGGTTAACATTTTAATGAGTCTGATATGTCACTGAGCTCAGAGCCTACACATGTCTATGCCTTTAAAAGTATAGGTTTGAGAGAATTGGAGGTTGGAGGTTAGAGAAGTAATGAAAGACAGGAGAAGGCTGGCAGTAGGAATTGAATGGAAGAGACATTGGATGTTTTGAGGGTGTATTCTACAAGAGTGGGAAAGCACTTGGATAAAAGGGGTGAGGAATTAACGAACTGGATGTTAGCTTCTCAGGGACCTAACACATGAAGGCCCTAGTAATTACAATAGCAAACACTTAAAATAGAATTTGCCATGTGCTATACATATATTAAGCAGTTAAATCCTCAAAAATTCTCAGGAAGTGGGTTTTATCACTACCCCATTTTAAAGGTAAAAAAAAGAGGCAATGTAGATATTATTTGCCCCAAACCACCCAGCTAGTAAATGGCAGAGTTGAGCTTTAAACCTTGGAAGTGTTGCTCCAGGGTCCATGGATTTTAACATCATGCAATACTATGCTATACCACCTATTTATATAATTTTTCCCAATAACATGTGCTGTGAGCCTAGACAATTGGGGGAATTTTTCTTCAGTTATTTAATTTTCATCCTGTTTTGTATCTAAGCAGGAGGACCAGGAGAGTAATATGCTGAGTTTGAATGCATTGCTGTGTATGCACACTGAGAGAAACCTAGCACATACTGGACTGGGAGTTCCAGCTGTGCCCAAAGTGTCAAGTTGTTTCAGAAGGCTCACAAAGGTCCTCAGAGATGTGCACATGAATATCATTTCGCTGGAAGTTTCCCTCGCAATGAAGAATATTGCAAGAAATTCTGCTAAGACCTTGCTGAAGAATCTGTGCTAATTACCCTTCTGATCTCAGGTTCCTCATGTAAAAGGGATCCATTTGGGATCCGTAACAGTTAATGACCCTTCAGTATCTGACGTGATCATGAGGTTAAAAGCTTGGGCCGTTAAATCCAGACGACTTAACTAGTCCTTAGTTATAACAGAGTGGTTAAGGGTACGCACTCCGGAGCCAGATTGCTTGGGTTCAAACTCCAGCTCCACTTGTTAGTGATGACCTCAGAAAATAATTTAATTCACTTTGTGTAGCTCATTTTCCTCATCTGTAAAATGCACAATATATTAATACTATCACATAGAGTTGGTATGAGGATTAAATGTGATAATGTATGTTCAAAATTTTAAATAGTGTCTGGCTTTTGGTAAACTCTCAATAAATACCATCTGTTTTATACTAAAGGGAGCTTAGTTAGATGCTTACCCTTTAAAGCAGAAATCCCCAAACTGTGGTGAGTTATATGATTATTTCGTTATATATTTCTGTGTAATAATAATAGAAATAAAGTGCACAATACATGTAATGTGCTTGAGTCATCCTGAAACCATCCTCTCCACCCCCTGGTCCATGGAAAAATTGTCTTCCATGAAAATGGTCCCTGGTGCCAAAAAGGTTGGAGACTGCTGTTTTACAGCCTCAGCTTCCTCGCCCATGATGTGATCATGATAATAACTGCTGTCTCTTAGAGTTGCTGTGAGACTTATAAGGGAAAATAAATAGAAAGTGTTCTGTACAGTGCCTGGCATAAAGCCAGTGCTTAGTGACTGTGTTGTCATTATCAATTGTCATCCTTCTGTGTTCCTACCTTGCCCTGCTGGATATGATTGCCTATTCACACCTGCAGGTTCACAACAGCATAGCTGTTGTTCTGCAACTGTGTTACTTTGGTGAGCAATGGGTATTAGGAAGGATACAGAAAGATGGGGAGGGCTAAGTTAGGCCAGTCAGGTGAAGTTTGGAAAAGGCTGTGGCCACAAGCAAAAGCCCCACATTCTGGAGCAGGTCTGTGAATGGGTCTTGCCATGCTACCGCGGGGACATGCATGCTGGGCAGAACACACAGTTAGGAATGAAAACCCTAGGGCTTGCTGCAAGCAGTGTGGGGATGATCCTGTGGCCAGCCTGGCTGACACTGATGGTCTCCAGGTGACTTTCTTTGTTTCTCTGGGAAACAAAGCATGGAAACCAGGAGCATGGTTTCTGGTTCTGTTTCAGGTGTGTCTTAAATGTTGAATATAGGTGCCAATGTGAGTGGATAAATCTGAGTGGGAAGGGAGTGAAGGAACATCAGTTATATAATCTACATGCTCAGTATTACCAGCGTGGTAAGATGGGCAGAACTGGGTAGACTCTTTACATTGAAGTATTTTACTATGGATGAGCATATGCAGATGAGTATAAATTTCAGAAGAAACTTGTATTTTCAAACAAACATGTTAATTTACTTAATTCTCACAATAATCATGTAAACCAGAGATTATGATCCTCATTTTGTAGATGAGCATGGGGAAACTCAGGCTCAGAGAGATTGAGAATCAAAACCAAACCTAATAGTAAATATAAGAATTGGATTTGAAGCCTGATCTAGTCTACACTATAGAATGTGTGTGTGTGTGTGTGTGTGTGTGTGTGTGTGTGTGTGTGTATGTGAGAGAGAGAGAGAGAGAGAGAGAGACAAACACATCTGGATAGCAGATAAAAATCTCACCACTACTCAGAAATGTAAGAAATAAAACTATTTTGTATAAATAAATTCAATTTCTATTTTGAGTCTACATTTTATTCAGTTGTAAGAATATATCTCAGTTGACTTTTTACCCTTTTTCTTGAGGCTTCATCTAAGTTTTAGGGGGCTTGCTTTGGAATATAGTCAAGGAGGGACATGTCTTGCTTAATATTGTATATCCATGAATGTATTTATGTAGACATCCTTTATTTTTATGAAGACCATGTTATTTATCATCCAAACCAGACACTTTCTAATATAAAAAGGGGGTACTGAAAATAACTATGCCAAAACAAAAAATATAAGGCTAACCGCATAAGGCAAACCACATATATGGTCACTATGAATATTTCTTTCTGTTGAGTCTTTTCTGGTCTGGCAACTCTCTCCAGAGCCATAATGAAGGATGTACAGAGGGAACACATGTTCCCAGGTTAGATTCTATAGAGGCACTGCAAAGGATAGCAGTGTGCAGTGAGGATGAAAACACATTGCATTGATCCTGTGTGCCATATGCTCTTGTTCTACCATTGTGTCCCACACTGTCTGTTTTGGGACCATACTGAGTTTTGGAAATCTCCGCGAGGCTGCCCATGTCTCTGCCTTGGCCCACATGAATCCCTTCATTTGTCAGGGTCTTGCCGTCTTCCCTGACTGTGTATGGGGAAGGCCTCTTCTGTCCTCAGAGCCTACAAATCTACTGTGAGTTCATCAATGTAGTAGTAAGAGAGCATAACAAATGCGACAAAAGAGCTCAAATCCTACTGGCTTTGATCTTAACTACCTCCTGTCCCAATTGAGCGTTTGATTCTTTCTTTCTTTCTTTCTTTCTTTCTTTCTTTCTTTCTTTCTTTCTTTCTTTCTTTCTTTCTTTCTTTCTTTCTTTCTTTCTTTCTTTCTTTCTCTTTCTTTCTTTCTTTCTTTCTCTTTCTTTCTTTCTTTCTTTTTCTTTCTTTCTTTCTTTCTTTCTTTCTTTCTTTCTTTCTTTCTTTCCTTCTTTCTCTTTCTTTTTCTTTCTTTCTTTCTTTCAATTCAAGATATTATGGGGGTACAAACATTTTGGTTACGTGTAATGCATTTGTCTCGCTCAAGCGTGTTTGATTTTTTCAAACACACCATGACCCGTGGCCTAGCTTGTG
>CAUYSK010044398.1:0-67761 GCA_963575035.1 Avahi laniger | reverse complement strand
GGTGGGTAATAGACTTAAACCTAAGATGTGAAACGATTAGAATTTTAGAAGAAAATATTGGAAAAACTCTTCTAGACATAAGCGTAGGCAAAGAATTTATGAAGAAGACCCCAAAGGCAATCATAGCAACAACCAAAATAAATAAATGGGACCTGATCAAATTAAAAAGCTTCTGCACAGCCAAAGAAACTGTCACAAGAGCAAACAGACAACGCACAGAATGGGAGAAAATATTTGCATGCTACACATCCAATAAAGGGCTGATAACCAGAATCTATTCACAACTCAAGAAAATCAGAAAGAAAAAAAATCAAACAACCCTATAAAAAAGTGGGCAAAAGACATGAACAGAAACTTTTCAAAAGAAGAGAGAATAATGGCCAAGAAACATATGAAAAAATGCTTGACATCTCTAATCATCAGGGAAATGCAAATCAAAACCAGAATGTGATACCACTTATCTCCGGTGAGAATGGCCTTTATCAAAAAGTCCCAAAACAATAAATGTTGGTGTGGATGCGGAGATATAGGAACACCCATACACTGCTGGTGGGACTGCAAACTAGTGCAACCTCTGTGGAAAGCAATATGGAGATACCTTAAAGGGATACAAGTAGATCTACCATTTGATCCAGCAATCCCATTCCTGGGCATCTACCCAAAAGAACAAAAGACACTCTTTAAAAAAGACATCTGCACTCGAATGTTCATAGCAGCACAATTCACAATTGCAAAGATGTGTAAACAACCCAAGTGCCCATCAATACAGGAGTGGATTAATAAAATGTGGTATATGTATACCATGGAGTACTATTCAGCTATAAGAAATAATGGTGATATAGCATCTCTTGCATTTTCCTGGATAGAGCTGGAACCCATTCTACTAAATGAAGTGTCCCAAGAATGGAAGTACACCACATGTACTTACCAGCAAATTGGTTTCACTGATCAACACCTAAGTGCACATATAGGAAGAACATTTATCGGGCATCAGGCAGATGGGAGGGGGGAGGAGGGGATGGGTATATACAAACATAATGAGTGCGATGCGCACCATCTGGGGGATGGACACGCTTGAAGCTCTGACTGGGGGGGCAGGCAAGGGCAATGTAACCTAACCATTTGTACCCCCATAATATGCAGAAATAAAAAAAAATTTTAATTATTTAAATTGATCTGCATGTGATACAGGAATCAATAAGAAATTTGTAGAATAAAAAATTACATTGTGAAAACATTCTGAGAGGAGAGTGAAATGAACACAAAGAAAGAAAAAGAGGAACATAAAATTTCCAGCAATTAATAAAAAACCAGTTCATGTATTTCTTAAAATGAATGATAGTGGGAATCAGACCTATATGGCATATAGAGCTGACTGGATATAAAAATGAAAAAAGTTTTATTTTAAAATGTCAATATTTATATTTTACTAGAAATTACATCTCTTGCAACTATGACAAATTCATGACTAATTTTTAGATGTCAATTTAAAAATCCCTAAGAGACATATCATTTTTCAGAATTCTTTTAGGATACATGTGAATAAATGATTTTGAAGGACGCTCCTCTAGAGAAGGGGAATGCCACGGGAACGAGGGAGGCTGCAGCGTGGGGTGAAGGGGCAACAGGGCTGAGCCGGACGAACTGTGACTAGGGTGAGAGGGCAGCGGGGGGAGAGGAAGCTGGGCCTTTATTAAGCGGACCTCCTTGGGAGCGAGTCTTCCAGCAGCCACAGCTGCACACAGGTCACCAAGAGAGCAGGCGGGCCAGCGCGGATAAATCAAAGTAGGTCCTGTTCTGCGCATGCCCGGCCCGTCACCTCAGAAAGTAAAGTCAGCACGTACTTTATTGAAGTAAAGTTATTTCATACACATTTGATAAACAGTGATTTTTACTTATACATACAAGATTGGTAAACTCTTACACTGTAAATTGGATTAGTTTAAATATATTATCTATAAAATTCCCAAATAAAAGTAATTGAAAGTTGGAATCAGCAAACATTTCCCCCCAAATGTAAATTCTCATGCTGCTGCTTTGTGATTCTACTACCACACACAAAATTATGGATTCTTTCAACTGTATAAAACCTTAGAAAAAAACATTTTGGGGAGAGTTGTGATAGAAATATGCTACCCTTAGATAGAATGAACAATATTTGATGCACAATGAAGTGCCTATAATCAACAATAAGCTAGGGTATACTTTAAAATAACTAAAAGAGTAGAATTGGAATGTTCTTAACACAAAGAAATGTTCAATGCCTGAGGTGTATACACCAATTACCCTGATTTGATTAATTCACATTGTGTGCCTGTATCACATCACAAGTACCCTATAAAGATATACAACTATTTTAGACCCAAAATAATTAAAAATAAAAACTTAAAAAATATGCTACTCTACAAACTTACTAATGAAGTTATAACAGACAACATATTAATTCATTACTAGTCAAATTATTAGAATCTGCTAAGCACTCAAATGTAATAATACTGATTAGCTACTGTTTACTGTCATATGGTAAACAGAGAGCATGTCTTTTATCTTTGATATATTTTAAATCTAACTTCATTTTTAGATATTTTAAAAATCTAACATTTATAAATTATAATCTAATATACTATCATTTTAATAGTTGCAAATACTAAATTACAGTTTTCAAAAATCTCCACACTTTTTAGAAAAGTGACAAAAGTGAATATGTAGAGTAATTCAAGAAGAGTAAACTGCAAATTGGTGAACAGAGGCAGGAAACATTTTATTATTGAGTCTTCCTACTCTCAGCACAAAAAGCCTGGAGAGACCATCTAGATTAGCTGATCACCAATTACGCTTTCACACTGTTCCGGGTGCACCATTTGGCAGTCAGGCACCCTGCCAGCGGGGGTGGTCTGCTCACTGGGCTCCCTGACTTCCTTAACAGCAGGCGGTAGGAGTGGGGAACGTGTTCCTAACTGGAAGGCAGCAAATGGGGAGCAGAGCTGACTACAGTTTAAAGAACTTTGAAAGATTTCGCCTTTCCTGTTTCCTCTCTCCTGTCCCTATGCCTTGTTGTGTATGTGTTTGTCTGTCTGTATGATATCCCCCACTCCTTTTCGTGTGTGTATTAAAATTTAACTGTCTTAATGGCTCCTTTTTGTTTTAACCACCCCTTCACTCTTTTCTGATACCAATGCACTAAATTGCTTACTTCTTCTCCAATAATGTCGTTTTTAAAATATTTTGTTATCTCTGTAAATACTGTTTCTTTTGCCCGGAATCCTGCTTCCCCTCCCTGCACCGGTAAACTCTTCTCTTGTATTTCTCTTGGCAAACCTCTAGTTCCCATCTGGCATCAACTCAATTACCAACTTCTCTCTTATAAACCCTTTGATTTCCCCCAAAGTTGCTCTCTTCTCTGTGTTTCCAAAGCACTTGGATTTTTATAGCTCTGTTGCAAATGTGCATTTTATATACCTTATCTTATACTTTTCCCCAAGTCCCTAAACTTCAGAGGGCAAAGACCATCTCCTATGAAGTGCCTGTATGTCTATCGTCTAGGGCAGTGCCGGCAGATAGTCTATAATAAGTGATTATTATTCAATTGATTTGACATGAAATAAGCCATAAATTATACTAAGGCAACACAGTTACCATCCATGAATCCTGAGTAAAGTCACAAAGAACGGAAGCAAAGTGTTTCAAAATTTCCCTCTTCTTCATAAAAATTGGCTTAAGGAAGCCTTTGAAAGAATACAGTCAGCTACTTTAATTTGGAAGTCAGAAAGAGAGAAATCTAAGTAGTTTTATAAAACTTTTTTGATACCTTGCTATGGAGCTAAGTACTTAATATAAGTGCACCTTTGTAGATTCCTAGATGTGATTTAATTGATTTATCTAGAAGGAGTGTACTTTGAATGTGAGTTTATCATCTGAGCCCACCAGTATACACTGGTTGCAGGTTGCATTCTCCTGACCAGATAGCCAGATGGATGTTCTCTTTTCCCCTCCCGACTCTATGTCCCTTCCAAAGCTAAAGGACACATTTCAGCAAAAGGTAAAGAAGTAATTGTGTTTCCTTGCTAGTGCTATTTTGGGAAAGGTCAGGTTCATTTGTTGCTCACAGTGAAAGTTGAGATTTGACTGCTTGCCAAATCCAAAAGCCTATTCCCAGACTTCGTTCTCCCTGAGCTGACAGCAGTGTTAGCAGCGTGCCTCTTCATGCAGTAATTTACTGGGCACCGTAGATTCTAACTCCTTAAGAACTCTGAACTTGTACGCTCTGTTCCCTTTCCAATGACCGTTCACGCCGTGTGGCTCAGGCTGTCCTCATTCCCACCTGCATCACTGAGGTGGACCCTAGAGGACTTCCTGGCTTCACTTGGCCCCCTCTAATTTCTCCTCCCCATTCCCAACAGAATGATCTTTCTGAGAGGCAAATCTGCTCAGGCCTCTCCCTCCTTGAAAGCTTTCAGTGCTTCTCACTAGCTTTCAATGTAAAGTCCAGATTATTCAATTTGTATATAAAATATTATATGGTCAGTTTTCTTTCTACCTCTACCCTTATCTTATGCACCTCCCCAAATTACTGCCTTAGCTCAAGGTATTCAGAACTTCTTCCAGTGCATGATGGTGCTGGAACCTTTATGCCTCCAAACATGCTTTATTATCCTTGAATGGATATAGGACATAGGTGTTCACTGTGGATAATTTTTCTTCCCTGCCCTTTTCACCTTGGGGACTACATCCATTCATACAGCTACATCTGTTCCCATGTCTATGTTGTAGCTTGCATCTTTATATTAATATATTGGCCAATTACTTATTCACTAATAAATACTTACTAGAAATTTTTGGTGAGCAACAATAAACAGAGGATACTGTTCTCATAGCATGTCCTCATAGTGGGGGATTGCAGAGTATTACAAAGTGTAGTAACCAGAGATCAAAAAAATAACTGGGAAATGGAAGCTATAATAAATGTCAAAGAGATGAGAACATGGGCCTCGTGATCAAGGGATTTGACTTCAACAGAGTATCAAGGAATGGACCCCTGAACAAGTAATCCTTGAGCTGGAGCCTGAAAGCTGTGCGTAAATGATGCTGATGAAGAGAGTGTGGAGGTCAGTGCGGGAAGCACAGAGAACAATGGGGAGTGTGGCGTGAATTGAGGTGCTATGGGAAATGATGAGGTGTTATGGGAAATAGTGAAGTCATTTTACACCATCCAAAGAGCTATGAAAAGCCGTAAGTGGGAGAGAAAGGTTGGGGTAAATATGGTTCCTTTGGTCCTAAATTACTCTGGCAATATGATGGTAGTCATTGCAGGGTAACACAGTGGACATGGGACATCTAAAAATTAAGGCAAAAGATGGCAGGGAGGGTTATGATTAGAGTTTCAGTAATGAAGATCAATATAAAATGTCAGATTTAAGAGAAAAAATGAATATGGCTTGGCAATAGTTTGGCTATGGAGGTGAAGGAAAGAAAATTGTCAAGGAAGATTATTATCTGGGGATGGGCACACTTATAACTTTGACCCAAGCAGTACAAAAGCAATCCATGTAACCAAAACATTTGTGTCCCCATAATATTCCGAAATAAAAAATAAATAAATAAAGGAAGATTATTAGTTTCTGGCTTATTCGAAAGAATTAAATTTAATATGGTATAGCTTAAGGTAGAAAGTCATATGTAGTTAAAAATTACTTTCATGGAGTGTGGAGGCCATGAGAACGTGCTTCTCTGATCCTTGACTGCAAGGAATGCAATGGTCGCGGCCCAGCTCTGCACCTGAAACCTATCCTTGCATCCTGCGGAGACCATGCGTCCCAGGGCTCCCAGCCAACGCCTGAGTGCGGCAGGGATACTGAAGCCGGCCTGCTACTTTGACGCAGGATCCTCTCATAGGCAACTGTGGTTCACGGGCTCCCTGACCACCTGGCCCAACTCCCCTTAGAGGTGCAGAGCAGCCTGAGGTGCTTCCACCCAACTTCCTTCCTTCCCTCACTCCTTCATGGGGGTCAGACCCGCGTCTAGGTCTGACGGCTCTTCCACCCTCTCCCCGGCTTCCTCCCTTCCCTCACAGTCTCACCCTCACACATTTCCTGCACCTTTAGTTTAATCGTGCTGGCGGCTGCTATCCTGAGGACACTATGTCAGACACAGAGGCTCTGTAGTGATGCTGGGAAATGATCACAATGTGATAGTTAGTGGAGAACAGGATACAAAACATTTGGTCGTGTATGACAACATGTAAATGAAAATGCAAAGATTGAAAGAAGCAAACTGGCAATTAATTTTAGCAGCTGGAGGTAAATTAACACCTTTCTATTAAACTGTAAACATGTAATTCAGGAAAATAGTTTTAATGAAGCTAACCAGATCACGCAGGCTAGCGTCCTAAGTTTCTGAGAAAGAGCACTGGCGTGGAGTCTGCAATGACCTGACGTTAGGAATATTGAAGGTGACAGCAACAATAAAAGAAGAAAAGTAAAGGTTTACTTTAGTGGATGTCGATCATAGAGGGTTTAATAACCAATATACACATGAAATATCAAAAAAATTATCTTTGAAAAATTTTAGTACATTTTTTATCTTCATAGTGAAAATTAGTTTTATTCATATAAGTAATGAACTTTACCTAAAGGAAATCCTTCTCACCAAAAAAAAAAAAAAAGATACTCTGCTTCACTGAAACAATGGATTTTGCAACCCCAGGGTATTTTAGCTCACTGTTTTGACATTTGAGTATGTTTTCCATAGGTTTAATTTTGGAATATACCATTTTATATACAGTGTTTCTTGTTTTTAAACTTAGAATTATATTACATGAATTTTTATCGTATTGTTAGTCTGCAAAATTATAACAGAATATCCTAACAAGTGAATTTATTATGATTTAATTATTATTATCTATTGTGGTTATTTGGGCTGCTTTCAAATTTTCATTATAAAAATGAACACCTTCCTATACAGTTTATGTTCATTTATATCATTTCCTCTAGAGCCCAAGAAATGAGATTATTTGACAGAAAGCATATCACCTTTATGACTCTATAATAATAAGCAAACACTCTCAGATTGGATTAATAGAAGAAACTGCTTACAGAGGGATGAGGTAAAACTGTATACTGAAAGATAACAATGACAGCGTAAGGGACTTCTGCTTCTAGCCATGATGGAGTAACTGTACTGAACTAGGCTTCACGTTATAAATAATTGTAAAACTGAAGAAAATGTACGAAATAATCACTTTAAGATGTTGAACAACAGGCAACGAAGGCTTGTGATCAATGAGAAATGGAAAACACTGTAATTTTCAAAGGTGACAATTTATGAAAACATTATATCCAACAAAAGGGAATGCTTATGTAAATGGAAATTCACCTGGGCCACTGAATATTATGTAGCCTCAAAAAATGATGTTAATAAGGAGGTTCTAATAAGCTGGCATGGGAGAGACTGTCCAGTTGTTCAAACCGTTTCCCTTTTCCATCTGGGCACACAGCTGGATGATGTTTCCCTCCTTTGAAGTTATTCGTGGCCATGTGGCTGATTTTTGGTCAATGAAAGGTAGATGGAAGTGAAGATCACCACTTCTAGTCCTGGACCATAAACACTCCCTCATAATGGTCTATGTGTTCTCTTCTCTCATCTGCAGGAAGAGGATCCAAGAGAGGATTCACAAGAATACAAGGCCCTAGACTGAAGTAACCTAGATCCCTGAATGAGCACCTGGAGCATGACGCACCCACTGGACTGTTATGAACAACAAATGATCATTAGGTCAAGCCACTGAGATTTGGGGGGTGATTTTCTACAACAGTTAGCATAAACTCCTGTACCTGAAAAAATTCTGATGTTGAAAATAAAATGATATGTACTAATATCTCAACTAAAATATGAAAGAATAGCTTGGCAAGAAATAGAACAAAATATTAATATTGGTTCCTTCTGGTTCTGATATTTTGTTCTCCTTGCTTATATTTTTCTGTATTACCTAATTTTTCCAAAATACATATATCGTTTTAGTAACAAATATCCTTTTTCTATTATTTGTATTTATTTTTAAATTCATCTATAATTTATTTATGTACATGGCAAAAGGTACGCTGATAATGTCTTTCGTGTCCTTCCAAGTTGTTAATCCTGTTTTTAGATGGCTTTAATGAATGTTTATGCTTCCTTGCTATTGTGAAATATCTCCTTTAGTTTTTAAAATATGTGGTGGATTGTATGACTTGTCTATGTATATATACATTTCTTTGGAGATATTTTTAGGATTGGGCCAGGTCTACAGTACTTTAGTTTTATCTCCTTTATAAAATTTGTTTAAAACTAACTGAGATAGTCTTCTTTTTCATTAATTCTTTGGGAAATGTCATCTGATTTCCTTATTTGTTTATTTTTCCAGATAAGTTGTGGGGATCATTCTGTCAAGTTCAACTAAAATTATGGGATTTTTATTTTGCTATTGCTTAAAAGTAATACATTAGTTGCATCTCATCCTCTCATCCCTACTCGATATTTTGAATTCACCTTTTACGTCTCCCTCCTCTTGATTGCTAGTATTCTGCTGTTTGCCAATTCTATCTCCTCTTCCACCATCTTTCTGCTCCACCTCCTTGTCCCTTAATTTTTGGATTATTGAAACGTTCCCAGAGTCTAATTCATGCATGCTAGTGACAACTCAAATATCCTTTATCAATACTTCATTTTACTTGTATACTCAGTGTTCTTTCATGACATAATTGATTCACAATCTTCAGTGCCTAAAACATACCTTTTGATAAATATGAACTTCATTCTGTATATCTTCTCCACTATGTATGCAGAATAATGTGCAATCTCAGGCTGCTATTCAGGGAGTCTCCACTTTTCCACTTAATTTAATTACACGTTATTCCCTAAATATTAAATCACATTATTTAAATTTCTGTCTCTGAATAAGATCAACCAGCCATAAGAAATATTTTAAAATGTTTATAAATAAGCATATGATTATTCTCTAATGTTCAGTTTTGAGGTGTTTGGTCTTGAATGGAATGGGGGGACATGATGTAGAAGATCTAGGTTCTAACTTCATCATGGCCACAAATTAGGCTTGTAACATTGTGAAAATCACCAAACCTATCTGTATATTAGTTTTATACTTGAAGACAGAAAAATGGTCTCAAAATTTTGTTTTCTTCTTAATATTCTGGAATTATCGGCTAATCTTCTTTGCAGAAACTTTGCCAGTATAATTTATAAGAATATTTTTGCATGAGCCTCTTCCCAATATACTAAGAAAATACTTTTTAAAATCATATGAACAATATGAAAACAAGGAGGGATGTTACTAAAAGAGCAGGACTGAAGGTATAAAATAGAAATCAAATTAAGGAAATTAAGCGGAGAGAAGCATAAGGTAATGGAACATCTTCCTGAATGACAGGGGGCTCTTCCCTCCACCTCTGCTCTTACAGTCTTAGGGGGAGCAAAAAGGAATACATGACGTAAGGGTGCAGGAAACCCCACAGCTGCGGTGCTTCAGCCTGAGGGATCATGGAAGGGAGAAAGAAGAAAGGGAATCATTCAGATAAGTGCTGCGACCTCATCCCTGTGGGTTGAGGGCCAGGAAACAGTCGGATGCTGAGGGAACACACACACACACACACACACACACACACACACACACAGAGGGAGAGAGAAAAAGAGAGACAGGGAGAGAGAGGGGGAGGCTGCTGTTGTCTTCTGTTTGAGATCCTAAAATTACACCCTCAGACAACCTCTGTACCAAGCTATTAATTGATCCAAGATGAGAAAACATAACCCAATTGAGAAAAAGAAAGGGAAGAAAGCATAAGTTTAAAAGATGTATAAATTGAGGGAAAGAACGAAAATTCAAAGGAATAAAGAACAAAAAAGGTGATTATTTCTTGTTCCCATTCAAAATATCACATACTGAATGTGTATAGAGTATTGCCAAAAAAAGGAGAAATATATAAATCATGTTAAAGTCCAATGTAACCTTAAAACCTTGCAAAAACATGTCAGAATTCAAGATTTAGGAGAGGAAATTATTTAATAACAATAAAGCAAAAGAAGCAGAACAGGATGTGGGATTAAAACGAGCCAAAACAAAGGAAAAGAGAGGAGGAAAAGGTATGTTATTTTAAATCACTTTTTTCATATCAGAAAGAATAGTTTTGCTTAAGAATTTCACACAAATAGCATGATACTTTTCATTACAATTTGTAACAGAAGATCTTAAAACAATTGAAAGGTTGCAGTGAATTATTATTTTTTGTTGAAATGTGTCAGATAGTAGACTGCAAGACTTATGCTAATTTTGTTTTTCTGAACAACACGTTCATATAGATGATAGCAGAGAATGAAAAAGCACGTGCTACAGAGTGCAAAACACCACACAGCAAAAAACAAAGATTTTCTCTGCTTAGGACAGAGTTTCATAAACTCTTGGTTTTTTCCATTGTCAAGATATATGATCAAACATACCTTTTAACATATGTAATTAAATAAATATTTATAAAATACAATTATGGTTAAAAAATTATTTGCAGATATTTTAACGTGGTATCCATTTTACTCTTTTGTGATTTGTCTTCTTATACTTGAAGGTGTGCATCAAAGAAAGATTTCCTAGTGTGGTCTCATGACTCAATATAGTGCTTTCTTCTCTATTACTAAATTGCAAATAGCAATAAAAAGAGTAGGCAGAACGATCACATCATATTGTATCTTCCATTTAGAAATGGGATTTGCTTTATAAACAATTATGAAGGGATGACAAATGGTGAACAGAATAAAATTTAATGTAAAAATTCTTTATTGTAATAATTCATGTATGTTTTACATATTAAATCAGATAGGAATGACTGATGAAACCATGTTTTATTAAATAAGCCATTTCTAAAGTATATTCATCATCAGAAAAAAAAGGCTGGGATAATGAAAGAATAATATAATTTAGCTTGTATAATTTATTCCAAACTTCAAACAATGGATGGGAATGGGAAAATGAAAAAGGTAACCAAATAAGCATCAGGTAAGTCCCTGAAACAGAGCTGAACGATGCCAAGAAGTATAGTAGAAATATAAGTAAGCATACACATGTAAGTTACTCTTATAGTTTAACTTAATATGCCAAAACTAAGGGGATTTAATAGTTTATGTAAACCAAGAAAACTTCTTTTGATTGAAATTTTATTACTAAGTTTTATAGTAGAATCAAATTTTGAATTGGCATTAGGGTATGATAAACCCTGATCATATCCGTGACCATGAAATCACATCTTTTGGGTTTCAATATGTCACAGGGTAACGTACAAATGATATTAATAAAAAGGCCTGAATGGAAATATAACCTACACTCTGATACAGTATAGCTGCTTTAAGAAGCATTTTTGGCAAAGGCTGGGCAAAGGCTAAAGATCTTGAGTTCTATCTGGATACTTTTTGCAATTATTAAAAATGTTTTTAGAACAAAAAATTCCAAGTTTTAGTGAGTATATGAGAAACAGGGTCTTTGTAGGTAAAAGTATAAACTGAATACAAACACACACAAACACACACACACACACACACACACACGTGTGCACTGGGATGAGGGTATTAAACAGAATATTTGGGAGATGTATGTGCATCGTTCAAGTGGCCTAAAACAACTTATATTAATGTTTAAAGATTTTATAACCTTTTACATGTGCATTCATTATATAATGCACTCTAGTTTTACCCTGATATTTTAATTTCTAATTAAATTATATGTATTTTGTATGTTTTAATGATTTTGTAATATAGGTAGTTTTCTTACTTAACTCTCAATGGCTACTAAACACTCCAAGTAGAGGTAATATGATTGACTTAATTATTCTCCTATTTTTTAACATATAGAGTCCTCATTACCAATAACCCATATAAAAAACAAAATAACCTTAATTATGTATTTAACATATATGCCAGATCTCTTATTAAATTCATTATGTCCTTTTCATAGGGACAGAAAATAGAATGGTGGTTGGCAGGTGATTTTTGCAGGCAGGAGTGGAGAGTTGTTTTATGAATATAGAGTTTTTGTCTTGCAAGATGTAAAGAGCTCTGGAAACTGGTTGCATAACAATGTGAATGTACTTAACACTACTGAACTGTACACTTAAAAATGGTTAAGATAGTAAATTTTATACTGTGTGTATTTTGCCACAATTTTTTAAAAAGAACAGAAATAAGATTGCATTAATACTTATAGAATTGTCATTAGTAAAAATAAAACTGTTCTAATGGAAAAAAACCACTATATCTTAAAATTTTTAAATTAATTATTATAATATATGTTTTTTTAAAGGAGAACAAGAATGCTCCGATTCTAGAAAAAACTGCACAAACAAGCTATCAAGGCAAGGAGAAAAAACGAGCTCCAGATATGAAAGTGGCACTAGGCGTTGGTGATATCTCCTCTGAATGATGCAGTTACCAGAAGAAAGACAACCAACCCAAACTGAAGTCATGTTGTAGCTAGAAGGAATATTATCTAAATATTGACATAGTACCATTTTCAAGAGTGTTGAGAGAGTTAGCCACATGGCTATGTTTAGGTAACAAAAGAAAGCTAATTAGTTTTTTGAAACTAGTAACAGGAAGGCTGCAGAGACCATTCTTTTGGATATTATGAGAAATTTAAAACCTTATCTTTAGTTCTTAGGAGGGAAAAGTTTAAAACCCTACCTATACCTGAGAGCAGTGAGAAAAGTCTAGTAAAAGAAATTCAGTAAACATCAAGATGACATTACTGCTTCTTCAAATGTTGATTAAATCTTCATTTTATAAATTATACAAGAAGGATTTTTTTAAAAACATACAGAAATTACTTGTAAAGCTATTTGAATTGCAAATCACTGATTTTGTTGGGTTGAAAGAAAACTATTGTCTAATAAAATAGTCTATTTGGAAACATCTTCTATATTTTTGGGGGCAAAAAAAATTTTAAAAAGACTGCCTTTATGTGCAGAAGCTAGAGGTTCAGTTCCTAAGAGAAAAATATTTTAAATATTAAAACCGTAGCATCATTCTTTTCTGTGCACTTCCTCCCATTATGAGAAAAATTTATGCAGAAGCTTGTCCTTCACAGATGTTAATTATCAGCATAATGTGAGCTACATTGTTCCCACTTTCTTTTACACAGCAAATCCCAGCAGAAACTAAAGCATATAATAGATGTGGTAAAAATTGTTTAGAATTTGTAAATGCCATTAACAAAAGCTGATCATCAAAACCATTTTAAACCAAATATAGCAAAAATTTTGTTTAATTTCATTCAATTATTAAAAATTAAAACCATTCCATATAGGTTGGAATATTGATAGCGCAGTTATTATTAATAAAAATGACTGATTAAAAATTTCTTAAGTACCTTACTTTCCTCTGAAACCCAACTTTTAACAGGACAGAAAGGAAGTTTAACCAAAGAAATGGAAAATAAATTTACAAAGTTTCTCTAATGCCAAGCAATATTATTCTACGGTATTCCTATGATTTCATCATCTTCAAAAACCCAAGCACCATTAAGGCAAGGGTTTAGGTGCTGTATGCACAGCCTCTGATCGGTGCCTGGCATATCATAAATGCTCAATAAGTACTTGTTTGAATGAAATATTTAATGAAACAATGAAAATCAATAAATATAAATTGAACATCATTCACTTTTAATTACGAAGACATGTCTGAGAAGGGATAAGCAGTGGTGTATGTGTCAGCTTTAAAGAGTGCAGTTTAAAAACCCTCTTGCTTCATTTGTCAATCTTTCACCTTCTCTACCTGCCTGCCACTGTGCCTCAAATACTGTCATTAAAGTTGCACTCTTTCAGGTTCAAGAAATGAACAGTATGTACTTTGGAAGAATAACAAGTAGTCCTCTATGGCAGCGGTCCCCAACCTTTTTGGCACCGGGGACCAGTTTCATGGAAGACAATTTTTCCACTGAGGGGGTAGGGATGGTTTCAGGATGATTCAAGCTCATTACATTTATTGTGCAAACCTCTCTGCTAATGATAATCTGTATTTGCAGCCGCTCCCCAACACCAGCATCACCCCCTCAGCTCCAACTCAGATCATCAGGCATTAGATTCTCACAAGGAGGGCGCAATCTAGATCCCTCACACATGCAGTTTACAGTAGGGTTCACGCTCTTATGAGGATCTAATGCCACCTCTGATCTGACAGGAGGCGGAGCTCAGGCGGTGACATGAACAATCGGGAGCAGCTGTAAATATTAATACAGATGAAGCTTCACTCACTCCCCCCTACTTTTCACTTCCTGCTGTGCAGCCCAGTTCCTAACAGGCCACAAAAAGGTACCAATCTGCGGCACAGGGGTTGGGGACCACAGCTCTCTGGGATTAGCACCGAACAGGTGAGTTTTAACAGCAAGCAGAATAAGACAAAATGAAGAAGATTAAAAATAAGACAGAAGAGATCATTGACACTTATGACAATAAGAAAGGTGCTCAAAGGATGTTTCTTGAATAAATGAATAAATTTATGAATAAAAAAGAGAGCTGCAAATGAGCATGTTGGAAGTAAGGAAAGTCAGAACGTACCAGGGCAGCTAGAAGGGGTGTTTAGGGTGTCTTAATCCTTTTTTCCCAGCTTCCTCTCCTTTAGCTGATCCCTCCACGAAAGCTACCCAAACAACTACATGCTTGATAAGTAAAAACTGTTTCAATGTAAGACCTCTACCTTTCACCTGGTCTGCATATTTTCAATTAGATTACCATCCTTTAATCCTTCCTGTCTTAAAAAAAAAAAAAAAATGGAGCTATTCCTGGATGGAATAGAGAGTCGCAGACAAAATGCCTTTCTTATTCCACTGTTCTGCCTGGACAGGCATGGTACTGAGCTCCGGAGAGACATCATTCTGTCCCTGGAGAGTGGGACACTTGAGAGAACGGGTGCCATTTTATAGAGGATAGCCAAGGACAGTTGCTTTGATGCACAGCTGTAAAGGAGTGAACTTGGCCAAGAGTTAGAGAAAAGCATTTCTGGTGAAGCCCTAGGGTATATGTGGGATTTCTATCTTTTGGAAAAATCAAGGGAGCCAGTGTGGCTGGAGCCAAGTGGGTAAGTGGGTAAGGACAGGCCAGTGTCACACAAAATGACACCATCTGATTTCTGGTCTGGCTGCCTGACCGAGTTTAACCATTCTTCACATGGACCCAGGACTGTGTGAGATTTTAATCCCTGATCACAAAGTCACCCAAGTTGACACATTTTATATTGGTCTCCTCTGTTTTAACATTGCTTTTAGCTTAAGTTCATCAAAAGCAGCCAATCCAACCAGTAAATGCGTTGGTGCTGCCTATCGGTAAGGAACAGGGCAAGGAGGTGGGAGAAGAGTAAAAATTACTCGGCCAATATCAAATCAATTGGCTCTGAACCATGGCAGTACCCTGAGAGTGGACCTTGTCCATCTTCTGTTCACTGCTGCCAGAAAGCCACCAGCCCTTGTGGTGGTGGTGTTAACTTTCTGTACTCTACTGATTTTAAATAAATAGGAATGAAAAAAAATGAGTTTAAGGTCCAAAGACGGGCTTCGGTGATGATGGGGTTCAGGACACACTATCCCAAAGTATGACACATTGAAAAATGACAGAAGCAGGAAAGTTTCTCTCACCTTCTCCCACATCCCTTTGCTGAAGCAGGTCATGGAAACTAGGAAGGACCTTCTGCCCTTCGCCTGAATCAGCCTTAAGACCCTCATATGAGAGGCGCCTCTCTGTACCCAGAGAGAAGGAACATCCTGTCTCTGTAGATAAAGGGTCACAGAGAAGAACTGGAACAGGCCATGCTAAGCTTCCCCTAGTTTATTGCCGTTAGATGCTAACTGCTTTGTCCTACCATGCTTCTCCATTCTTCAACAAACCTACTAGATAAAGAACACTCAGAATTATCCGTTTCTTTCGGTCTTCAATTCTTTGTGAAGTTTCTCACGTTACAAATAGATCGGTATGCTTTTCTCTTGTTAATTTGTCTTTCGTTATAGGGGCTTCAGCCATGAATCGAGGATGAGTGAGGAAAATACATTTTTTCTACCCTACAGAGACAATGGTGGTTTTCTATTAGTCAGAATCTGGACTTGATCATATTTTTTTTCAAAAACATGCTAAAGTTATATATTTTCATTACTCTTTCAATAAAAAATAATTTTAATATATTTATATTTTGCTATAAAACCCTCATCAAATTTACATTAAGAAACATGAACATGTGTGTGCTGTTAAAATAATGTTATAAAGCAAAATAAATTACAAAAATATCTATATTAATTATTTGCACAAAGTTTAGATTTCTGACACAATAATTTTGATGTCCAATTCATTTCTCAAGCACATTTTTTCTCCTAATTTTAAAGCTGACAGTGAGGCAGGTATTTAGATTTATGGTTCCCCAAATACAAGCAATTTTGCACTATCCTAAGTTACTTTTTACTTCATCCTATAGTCACTCATCACCTGGTGATGGAGGTATGTTCCAATGAATGCCTTGTGAGGTGATTGCATTATTACGTGGTCATCGCAGAGCGCACACGCACAAACCTGGATGGCACAGCCTCCTGCATACCTAGGCTACACCGCGCATCCCATTGCTCCTGGGCTACAAACCTGTACAGCATGGTATTGTACTGACTACTGTAGGCAACTGTAACACAATGGTAAGGATTTGTATATCTAAGCATAAAAAAGATAACATGGCTGTGTTACGATGTTAGGACGGCTAGGACATCACCAGGTGATAGGAATTTTTTTCAGTTCCACTATAATCTTATGAGACCACCATCACATATGCAGTTTGTCGCCGACTGAATTGTCACTATGCGACACATGACTGTACTTATGACTGACTAACTGTATAGCCAATGACATTCACTGCACCTAATAAATTGCAACAACCATCCAAAAGGTGTAACGAATAAAAGAATGCTCAGAACAAATGAATGAATGTTGCATATGTTTCATACTCAGTTTCATCTCCTTTCATTTAATTCCATTAATTTCTCAGATACATCATATTATATAGCTGCCATAGTAGATACTTTTATATGTTTGTACCCCAAAAAAGTACATTGTGCTGTGAATTTATCAGATTGTGTCTCCAAATGTGTATAAACAAGTCTTCCCTGTGGGTCAGGCTTTGCCTGAATTGGAAGCTCATTTTTGTGTGACCTCTCTAAAGACAATCTGGATATAACATTTCTGTATCCAGATGTATCTTCTCATGTGTGTCTCATCGGTTCTTGTTTGTTTATCTAAATCTGCTCACTGGTAATGATTCTATTTTCAAAAGAAAAAAGAAAAGGAGACATCAAAAATGGATTTGCTTGGTTATTTAGGCTTTCTTATATGTAAAATGTAGAAAGTACTTTTATATAAATATATTTGCATATTGTTTATAAAATATTTATGTTGAAATGTACAAAACACAGTCATTCATGATCCCTTAATTAGTGTTTCAGTGGAATAAGAATTTAATTAAAATATAATTTGTTAATTCATTAGTGTTGGGTTATAACTCTTACACCAATTTTCAGTAACTAATAGGTCCTAAAAGCACATAACTTATTTGGTTATTTTCATTGTATTTTCTCTTTAACACTTTCTTCTTTTTGATATTATTACATTTTAAAAAGGGAAAAGTACCAAATTAGGACTCTTATTCTAAAAAATAATTTAGACAATATTACCAAATGGCCTACACTTTAAAGTCATTTTATTGAAGGACTTTGCTTTGACTACCCCATAAAACTGTACTCTTTCCTCTCATGATTATTTCTTTTACTCTGCTTTATTTTTCTTCATGTTATTACCATTTAACAGTCTTTCTATTTGTTAGTTTGTTTAGTTTTTTCTACTACAAAGGGAGCTCTAGGAGGATCTAGAATTTGTCTGCTTTATTCATTGCTGTATTTCCAGAGTAGAGCAGTGTCCAGCACCCAGTAGGTACTCGGGTAATGTCTGTTGAATGAACAGGGGCTCCTTACTAAGTTACATGAACATCAACTGGATAGCACATAATTAAAAACAACACATAGATAAGAATGCAATTTAAATGTGATCAGACCACTGGAATTCGAATAAATGAATTCTATTCACCAGCAATAAGCAATATTCAGTGAGCTTACTATGAAGTTCTAAAAGGACTACAAACTACATTCTATAAGAAAACATAAAAATAGAGCTATCAAAAGATCTAAAGGGCTTGTAAATAAAATTTAAAAGTCACAGATAACCACCCTCATTCTTAGTTCCTGAGTAGATGAAAATTCAAATTGCTACTGTATTAACCAAAAAATATATATACAATGTATAAAAATATAATATTTTAATGAATTATTTCAACTATCAGCCCTAAAACATTTTTACATGTTGTATCAGGGGCTACGGTAGGTCAAAGTTAAATAACAGCCAGCTCCAGTCCTTCTGGAGTCCACCATCATGAGGGAGACAAGCAAACAGATGCCTGTCTTACTCAGCAAGAGACTAGCACTGGGTGTGCTGGTTTCCAGAGAGGGACATTCCATCTAGCCTAGGAATGTCAGGAAAGATTTTCAGAGGACTGAAGGAGCTGAACTGAGTCTATACAGATGAGCAGTTACCGACTAAAGAGGCTGAGTAGAAGAGCGGTGTGGAGGCAGTTAGGTTTTTCAGGAGAAGGCCAGCATGAGTAACGGTGAAGCGGCAAGACAGGACGCAGCATGTTTGGTAATCCACACGCACAGAGATTTCTCATGTATAAAGCACAACGCAGCAAATGATGCAAAAAACCAAAATGATAGTTTAAGAAGCCAAATATTGATGTTTTACATTCATAATATTCAAAATTTCTTACCAAGGTGGTTTTCTACAATACCAGCATATTTCATAGAGGCTATATTCTTTTGGTTATGGAGCTCATCATTTCTGCAAACTGATCTACCGTCTAATATTATTGAACACACAAAATATTACTGGCAATATTGCAACTAACCAATGCATTTTACTTTTGTTTTTTTCCATTTCCCCAGTAGTGCAGTCATAGTGATCAGAGTCCACATTTCTTCTTGATGAAATGAACCATCTGCTAAATTGATGCTTGAGATTTGAAGCCAGTCCCAGTTGTTAGTTTATTAAATGTAATAAGTTACAATAATGCAATGTTAAAATTATAACCCACACATGCAGAAAAAGCTAGAGATTTTCAAATAGAATTATAAAAATCTTAATTTTTGTATTTTTTGACTTGTGGTTTTAATATTACCAGTTTAATGCACTAACCCTTCTCAGAATGCATTTTAAAAATGTAAAGAAAAAAGAAAAACATATTTAAATGAACAATCTTTTCTGTGCATATACAAATATTTCTTCATTACCCCCGTGATTCTTCAAAAATGGAAATTAATAATGAAACAACATGAACCTTTCTGTGAAGGATGATTTTTTTTAAAACTCAATTGTTTTCAACCAAATATTATACTTTGTTGTTTTTTAAAAAGTACTTGATGCTCAGGTAAAATGTTATACAACTTACTGCAAATGGAAAGCATTTAAAAGATGTTTTTCAATTGATACGTTAATGTTTGTCAAGAGATTCACTATTACTGGATATGAATAATGAGAAGATAAAGATCTTCTTAAAGTCACCCAACCCACCTTTACTTGCTGGTTAAACTTTACAGTATGAAAATTGAAATCTTAATTCCAGTACTGAAAGAAGAACAATATTTTACACACATATACATACACATGTAAATGCACACACACACATGTATTATGTACATACAAAACTGAGAGTTGGCACAAAATCTTTAAGTCTTTTCCTTGTGATTTTTTCCAACTAAATTTTACAATCTTAAACAGAGATTTAATTTATGTGCAATACACATTAGCTGATTACATTTGAAAAGGACTTCCATGACAGATGCAAAGCATATTTTATTTCACTGATTTTATTATATGGGAAAGTTTTAGGACTGGCATAACATTGGGGGGAATTATGCCTCAAGATGGTCTTTTTCTCTGCATCTAAGCCAAGATATTAAGCTAATTGAGAAAACAGTCTTACAGAATTAACTGAAAGACATCTGGTCAGTATGACCAAAAAAACTCTATAAATGCTAGAAGAAAAATTCAAAAAAATACATCATCACTCTCAAAAGTAAGAAAAGCAAATACCAAATTCCCAGAAATGAAGAGGAAACTCAAATCTAGAGTAGTGAACAGTAGCCTGGTGAAGAAACCTGGACCCTGGCTTGAACTGGAGGCAGAAATTCACGGATTGATACTAAAGAAAATAGAAAACATAAGAAAGTTTGCCCAGAAGTTTAAAAAATGAATAAAGAGATAAAAATGTTGAAGGAGACAATAATAGAAATGATAATATAGACTATAAATGTATAATCTACATACAATATTTGTTCTAAGGAAAAAAATAGAAAAATTGTGACAAAATAAGAATCAATCAATGATATTACAAAAGAAAACTTTCCTCAGTTGAGAAAAAGTTTTAAGTAGACAATAAGCTTAGTATATTAAAGGAAGATTAGATGAAAAAGTACCTGGAAGCAACTTTTAATTATACAAAAACACTACCATTACGCAGGCTGTGAAACAAAACAAACAAACAAGCAAACAAGAACGACTGCCATCAAAGGAGTGAAAATCACGACTAGTATTAATTTCTCAGCAATCATACGTTAGACCACGATGATGTAATATTCTACAGAAACATGAAGGGAAATAGTTGTAATTTAAGAATGTTAATTTCAATCAAATTGTGTCTCATGTATATGAAAGTAGAAAATTTATATTTTCAAGACATTTAAGGATTCAAAAATATTCAACCCATATATCTGTTTTTATACAGGTTTTTATAAAAAAACAGGTATATGCTTAAAAATATACAAGAACAGAGAGATGAATCTAAACAAGAACTCAAGATTTAAGGACTAATGCCTAGGAAGGTTTATTTATGGGTTTTCTTTTATTCAGAATGGAACCAACTCATGAAAATTCTGGAAGATTATTTGTTGTAAAGGAGGTGTCTTAGATTAGGGACAGAGATTGGCTTTCAAATGATTCTGTTGACTGTGTCCATTTTTATGATCTTCCCAATAGCAAGAAATGTGTTTCATGTTTAATGAACTTTTGAAAAATAGTGGTAACTGTTCTCTTCAAAAACATGCTAATGACATGCTCACAATGACAAACCCACTTACGTGCCATGTAAGGAAAAGCCCTGTGTGTGTGACCTTGCTAAAGCAGAGCTATGCAGAGAAATGTATTGGTGTCTGTCTCTTTCAAAGGCCTTAGTAATGACCATTGAAAATTTAAAATTGCATAATAAAAGAAGACTGTCTTTTTTGTTGCTGTTGTTAAACTGGAGAAAACTATTAATATTCCTGTGGCAGTATGTGCACTATCAATCTCCTCTCTTAATTAGGACCTTGAATGTTCCTTTGAGTTCCTTAAAAATTACCATATGAAATGCGGTTTCAACAAAGTAAAAAATATATATGTAGAAAAAAGACTGAATAAAAACACTAATATACTAAAAGGTGTTATCTCAGGGTGAATTTTGTCTTCTGTATACACGTTATCCATTTTCCAAATTTTGTAGGATAAGCATGTTTTACTTTTAAACTAGGGGGAAAAACTCAGAAAATCTAAGAATAAGTACCTATAATTTTTATATAGCATATAATGCCAAATTTTTTTTAAAAAGCATTGTATAGACTATGATCTCAATTATAAAAAGAAAGGTAAGATGGAAATACTTTCAGAAATACTAATAGTTATACTCAGTGAATGATGGAATAATAGTTGATTTATTTATTCCTTCTAATTTTCAGTAGCATTTTCTTATTTTATATAACAAACTTGTATATATTCCATGGTAAGAATAAAACTCAATAAGTAATAAGTATTAATATTTATATTTCATTTATATGAGTTCAGCTGAGTATCCTATCAGTATTAATTTTCACGTGGAACTTTCAGGGTGAGGATAATTTTCTTTTTGATAAAGGTAAAAACAATTTTCTAAAATTGTCATCTCAACTGTGGATTAAAATTAATACGATTATTCATTAATGTTTTATTTAGATTTTTGCCTAAAAGAAAAGGAGAACCAGTAATGCAACTGCAGGGAGGTTGAAAATTCACCGTGAATAGATTCTACAAGGCACAAATCTAAAGAGACACTTTGAACACTCAAATAAAAAATGAAACAATTTTTTTTTTGTTTACTATCATACTGTCAATCTGATTTCATTTGTCATCTGTCAAAGAACTTTTGATCTCAATAGTGCTTCAGTAAAGAGAAGGGATACGTGATAACACAGACAGGGAAGCTATCATTAAATTACTACTTGGAACAGAACTGGAAATTCACCTTCCAGGTAGACACATAAAATTTATCAAAGATGGATTTGTGTCCCCAAACAGAACTTTATGACAAGCAGAAACACACATTTTTAGTCTAAAGATTAGAATACTGATACTTCTAAAATGGCAACATTTCCTGCTGGGAGGGTGGCAGCAACACATTTCTTCATGACATGTTAGGTGACAATATGCTATCTTAGCTCTGGTACCCTGAACATCACCAAGACCTCTCCTACATTTTAACAGTGGTGGTCGACAACTTAAAAAGCAGGAGTGATTTGTTTTTCTTCTAGTTGTCAGTCTACTGAGATCTGAAACTTACAACATTGCTTGTTTCCCTTGGGGTCCCTGGTAATGTGAATTGTCTTTAGCCAATGCCTAACAAATCACTGTCACAGAGCAGCAGTCGACCTTTCTTTTCAATCTACGCACTTTCCAGGAGTTATAAATCAGTTGACTTTCAAGCTCGATGAGATGGCATATGCCCTAGTTTGAAGAACAGATGGAGGCTGGGGGGAAAATTGTTTCTGCAGGCTTGCTACAAGCAGCTCTGCTCCATAAAAGTGAACCATTTGCACTAATTTCTCACATAAATTATATAGGCAGGAGGGAGCACCAGCCCATTCAGCAGAAAATCTTTCATCTAGCTTTCAGAGGTCATCTAACCAATTTAAATTAAAGTTATTTCTGATACATGGCTGTATTTTCATGCTGTATACTTTTAAGACATAGCAATTTACATCAAATAAAAGAATGGCATTAATTGAGTATGCAGTCCCCTCCTCCACGAAACACAGAATAGTACATTAATTGCCGGAGGATTATTTTTTCAAGACTTCTAGAATGAACTCTGTCTATTAATTAATCACAGAGGAAATAATAGTGGAAATGTGGCAACTCTCTCATAAAAAAATCAGGTAAATTATCACTTGTCTCGTAAAATTTGCCTTGCAAATTCTTCTAAGGCCTGTTATCCAAACTCAAGCTTTGGTAGCTATCAAAAGAAAGAGAAGCCTGGGACAAATCCGAGAGAACATTCATACTTCTTGATGTGAAACAAATTACTCAACTCAAGTAAATATGCTTACACAATCTCTAAAGTCAATATCAGTTTTACCTTAGGGGCAATAGACATAGGATTATTTTTTGAATCCTTAAGAAATTGAAACATTAATAAATTGAAGGTACCAATGGAATAAATTATAAGTCAAAGTTATAGAATCTTGTGAATACACTGAAGGCAAATGGATCAGGTGTCCTATCACAGCATGACTTATTCTAAAATGCAATAATATTTACAGATAATGAGCTATCATAGTTTGGGGCTGATTGTAATTGTAAGAAAATGTGTGCATACTTTTATAATAATTATATTCAATAACTGTTTTTCCTACTAGGAAATTATCAGTTATGTCAATGAAAACAGTCACATTGACAGAGCTTTTTACAGTTTATGAATATCAATGCTGCTGAGAACCAAAAAGAACTGGGGAAAAAAGGAAGAAATGTTGAATGGAGTCATCAGTCAACACAGAATTAAAGGTGTTGTCCAAGACACCATCAATAGAAATTTTAAAGACTGATTTAAGCATCTAATTAATTTAGGCATAGCATTTTCTTTACTTGGGTGTTCAAGTTGGACATACATTTTTAGTCCTTTTAAAAGAGAAATAAACTTGTTTGTCACTTTGAAAATACATTTTAAGAAATGAGCAGTCATTTGGAAAGCATTCATGCATAATCTAAGGAGCATTCTCATGACCAAAGTTCAACCCCCTGAAACGACTGCATATTATTCCGGACCCAAAAGTACTGTGGATTTACTAATCTTTACATTTTGCAACCATTTTGGTCTCTTTGGCAAATTTCTGTTCAATATTTGTTCTTTGAAGTATTTCATGAACACCTCAAAATACAGTTATTTTAATAATTATGAAACAAAATTTTTTTGAACTCCCATAATTAAAAAGGGTCACCTGGTACATTGTTGTCACTTAGAGATAAGGAGAGTGAGAGACATGGTCCTGAAACAGCATTCTAGAGAAATAAAACTTCAAAATAATCAGTTCCAGTATGCTTTGTTTTCATTCAACAAATATCTCTGGGTGTCTGTGGTACTGACAGATGCTAGTCTAGGTACTAGGATACATGAGTGAACAAACCAGAAATACAGGCAAAGATCTCTGCCTTAGAAGATTTCAGGATGAGCCTGTTTTCACTAACATTATTACTAGCTTCATTTTAGGTCACAATCTGGTTTTCATTTTCTCTTTTCTTACTTATGCAGACTTCATGTATTTTATAGTTTTTTTGTGAGACAATTTAAAACCATTTTGAAACAATGTGGGGTAAAAATATATAAATGTGTCATTTTATTTTTATTGATAAAATTTTTATTGATAAAAAGTACTAAAAAGTATATTTATAGTTACCTGATTAGCTTAATATTAAGAAATCATTTTTTAATAAAAGAACCAAGTCTTGTGATTAAAGTTTTAATCAATAGGTAACTGTATAATTAGCAGATTAACCTCAGGGGAATGATGTTTTCATGGTGAAATTCTATGTATCTCCAATAGGCCAATGAAGCAGATACGTTTTTGCCAGTGAGTGAAGGCTATCTAAGTTTATTCTTACACGTACTTGCGTATGTGAATCAGTTCTGGTTTTATTTGATTTTATCTCAATAGAAGTTGCTACTGAAAATCATTTACATATCAATTAAAGAATAAAAAAACCAAGACTGCAGAAACACCCTGGGCAACCATGCTACTTTGGACAATTACCAGTATGGCATTGCCAGGTGAGAGATTACAAGGTTTTGAGGGAAGGGAATTTGAGGCAAAGTTCAAGTTCATTTTGAGGTTCTCCCTTTTTGAGATAATTTGAGAGGTTTGCGATTCTGTTGCATTTATAATAGGGTTGGTATTATATCCTGATTTGCCTAGAGGGTCATAGGGTTATCTATTTCTTTTTCAAATATCCCTATTATATCTAGAACATTTTTATGCCTGTTTATTAGAAATTTTGTGGAAAACAAGACCTTCTTAGTTCGTGTCATATTCTGTCACATAGCACATTATCATGGACAGATGGAGAAAGGTGATTTGTATCAATACCTATTACATCAAAATTCCTATAAAAGTAAAAGAATTTAGTGACACCTTAGTGTGGTTGTAGCTGTTTTCATCTTCAAAATAAATGAATGGTTTATAATACCATATAGTAATTTTTTAAAATCTAATGTGCCTATATTTTTCTCTAACTCTTTTTCCCAAGGTCTCTATTGAAGTGACTATTTTAAAATAACTTGTATTCCTATACTATTTAAAACAATGGCTCCGAACCAGAATTTATAGCAAAATGGTGAATTGCATAGTGCTAGGTATGATTCATATTTGTGTTCTTCGTTAAGTATGTAAGAAAATTTTATTTTGAGTTAATTCGGGTGAATACTCCAAATAACTTCAGGTTCTGCCACATAGAGAACTATAATAGCGTGGCCTCTTGGATCCTTCCCTCCAAATTAGCCCTGGAAAAACTATAAGAACAAATATGGAGTCCAGAAAGTGAAAAACAAAAAGAGAAAAAGGAGGAGGAAGAGAAGGGACAGGAGAAAGGGGAAAGAGGAGAGGAAGAATGAGGAGGAGGAGGAGGAGACCCAGGCTGTGTTAAAAACTCTCAAACTGAGTTGGTAGCTGAGGGGTTGTGGAGGATGCCTAGAGGCAGAAGCGAGAGGGCAGTTTACAGAAACGCTTATGTGTAAAATTATGTGTAAGCTTCCACATAATTTCATATTCCTTCCTATGACTCATGCTTTAATATCTGGTTTTTGTACAATTTAAAACTCTCCACCCAAGGGCCACTTCTTACACTTATGTCTCTCTTCACTACTTGTTTAAGCAGCAGAGGTGGAGACAAGGTGCTGAATATTTTGCTAGTTTATATAACATTCTTCTCTCTCAGGAATGTCCACAGGGAAAACCTTTAGGGAGAGCCCCACCACCAAGCTGATCACCGTCCTTGTAAGTGTGTGATTCATATTACAGAAGTACAGGAAATGGACGAATGGCAACTTAAAATGAGAAAACTCAGACCCAATTTTAAAATTTCCATTGTTCATCTGATTGTCTGCTTTGTAACTTATCCAGACTGCTTAGTTCTTTTTCATGTTTGTTGCCTGTAATATGGATATTAAAGATATCAGCAACAGAATACATAGTTATGTTTCCTGAATGTTAGTGGAGTCAAGAAAAATGTAGAAAAAGAAGCAGATTAAAACTTTTTGTTTAAGCAGTCATTATACTTTTTTAAATAGCCACGACTATCGATAATCAAGAATTCTTTAGCCATACTTTGCATATTTAAAAATAAGAAAAAGGATTCCAGAGCTTGCTTGCTATATTTCATATTCTAGATCACATGTATTCATCTTTAACAGATAACAAACTTGCCATCGGTAAGTATACAGAAATTTTCACTACAAACATTTTGCAAAACTTTTCTCATATTTATCAAGGAATCTATGATAAGCATAGACAATCATGACAAAAAATACATATGTAGCTCCCATTTTTAAATTTTAATAATAATTCTTAACATAGCTATAGCCTTCTATCTGGGATCCAGGCATTTATTTTTGACTATCATTATCATAAATCTGCAGCTGCACATTCTAATATGGTAACCATGTTGCAATTTAAATTAAAATTAATTAAAATTAAATAAAATTAAGAATTCAGTTCCTCAGTCTCAGCAGGCACATTCCAAGTGCTTAATGGCCACATATGGCCAGTTGTACTATATTAGATAGTGCAGATGTAGAGAATTTCTGCCACTGCAGAAAGTTGTATTGGACACTGCTCTGATCTTTAGAGATACCATAAGGAACAGACTAAACTGGATAGACTACAGCAATCAGCTTTCCAAGTTGTTTTGGCATGTGGAACAAATGATCGCTTCCATGTGCACGAAAATGTTATGTCAGTTCAGGATGTGGGTTGAGAAACCTAAGCATGCAAAGACATATACCTATCTCTAACTTACTTCTATTTTCTGACTTTATTAGGTTATTTATAAGATGTCATCGTGATGTGCCTTTGTTATTTCAAGAATATGTGATGGTTTCTAAAACAGTGGAGATTGGGTGAGCTAATCCAGAAAGAGCAGATGACTCGGGCAGGGGTCTCTAAACCAGCAGCTTACAGACTAGAATAGGCCTGAGATCTTAAGACAACCTTCATTAGGGATTAGAGCCATGAGTCTTAAGTCTTTCAGAGCCACAGGTCTCTTGAAACTCTTACAAAAGAAATGGACCTTCTTATCACTTAATCATGCACATCATTTCAGGCACTCACAACCCCCCTGGGAGTCCCTAGGGACTGAGAGAGGGGACCAACAATTTCCTGGGGAAGCCCTGCTACACAGGAGTCTTCAGGAAGGCACGAGCTATGACACTGAGGTGAGAGGTTTGCTTGACCAGGGACCTGCACTCTGCCCACACACAGAGAAGGACAGTGCAGGGTCTTGGTTTTTTGCTTTTTGTTTTTTGGGGGAAAGAGGTGGTTCTGCTTCCCTCAACATTCAGGACCCCTTCCTTAGGACTGGCATCCTAGGAACATCCCCTATCCCTATTTAGCACCAGATTGTCCCCACAGTAAATGTGCCAAGGAATAAATATAAATATATGGAGGGCTTGTTCACAGGCCTATGTTTAATAGCTTTAACATCTTATTTTCAATGTTATAGTAACACAATTGAAATGCAGTAACAAAGCTCTGAAAGATAGCAGTCTACAGGTTCTGGAATAAGACGTTTTTCTAAATTTATGCTATTATACTCCCAGTGACAGCAAATAAATTGTTTCCTCTTTTTATTACTTTTTAGCTTGCTGAATCAGTACTATAATCAATAGTAGCTTAAAAGAATTAATATAACCATAAAAAAGAAAAGCAGTTTATATCCCTACTGACTGTTGGATTATCAAAGATAAAGAAAAATGATTCATCCCATATTTTTATTACTAATTTATTTTCAAGATGAATTTTTTCTAGTCTCTTGACATTTCTAAAAGTAAATGAAATTATTTGAACAGGTCAGAATAAATTTGTATAAGCTCTTTTCATTAATATAATTTATGCAGAAGTTATAATTACCTAAAACACCAAAAGCCACTCATTTTCTATAATGAATTATGACATAGTGTTTTATTGAACAGTAATCAGGTTTTTAAGCAACTCCCCTGTGCTACCTTGTATGAACCAGTATACAGAAAAATAAACACAAAATCCATGTAACTAATCAAATATAAATGAATCCCTAAATCACAATAAAACTTGGGGAATATGTACTTATATTAATACTAAGACTAAAATATCTAAGTTAGTTATACTTGCTATAAATTTTTTCTCATCACATGTACATTTTCATATAGTAAATTCACATTCTAATAGAGGTGATTAAATGGAAGATAATAATGTTAGTCGTTCCCCCCCAAAAAAATTGTTTGACAAGGTTTTAATAAGGATATCACCAGGCTTTTCTTGTATAAAGTAATTTAGAATAATTCTAAGTTCAATAACTGAATATCAGATGACTACTCAAGAATTAGAAATATTTGATAATAACATGAAAATATTTTAAAAGAAAAATGCAAACAATTCTTCTAGTCTTTCTACAGAGAGGGGAAAAAGTTAATTTTAATGCTCCTTTCTAAGGTAAATACTTCAATGAATTCTCGAATTTGATAATTTTATTTTTTTAACACAAATTTGTTATTATGAACAATTCCTAAATTTTCCTTCAGACATGACCCCCAGACTTTTTAGTTAAATGTGTCAATTGTCTAATTTAACTGATATTTGGCCAAAACCTTTTATTTTCCTTAAAGTGATACTCACACATGTGCAATCGCTTTGCTGTCTGTAGGCAGAGAAGCCCTTTTAGCTGATAAATATCACCAAAAGCAAAGTCATTGATAACAAAAATAATTAAATAGCAGAAGCCGGTTAGAGATCAGCATTCATTTTTCAAATTAAATGTAAAAGCCTTCTCCAGTTAAGAGATTGGCAAGTTTTTACAAATAACATCAGTGAGCCTTTTAGAAAGAAACACAACTACATTAGAATGGAGTCATTAGGCAATACATTTATTTTGAAGCCAATTAACCTTTTGTCAGAAAAATGTCTGTGCTGTAATGGCTTCGGCAGTGGAGGTCAGCCTCTAACAGGCACATGTGACAGCCATCGCGCTGGCTGACACAGGCTGCAGACAGAGGAGAGCCAGGACTGGGATCAGCCTTCTTTTGTATTCTACTCTGCATTTCCAGGGAGCAGACAATCTTGACCTATCCATTTAGGTAATTAAAGCTTCCATTTGGAAGTGTCCTGCAGGAAGGTGAAATTTGGGGGAGATAAATGGCTGTTGCTCTCTGCATCCAGCCGCCACTTCCATCATTTGATGGACTGCCTGAAACAGGCTGGGCTGCCAGGTTCTCATAAAAATAGAGATGAATGGGCAGCCGACAATTCTCTAAGGCAAAGCAACTCTGTCATTTTCTTCTTTGCAGGCTGTAATTTAATTGTTAGTCGAGGTGGACGACTGACACAGGGGGGCTTTCTATAAGAGCTTACCCACCATCTTCAATCTGCTGAGAAATTACTCCAGTTTATTTACTTAGCAGCCAAGTTTGTTTGGCATTGGGAGATGTCACTTTAGCAAGCACAGCTGGCCAGCACAGCTGTGCCCTGACTTACCTTCCAGGCTATTTTGTTTCCTTTCGAATCATGCTCAAGGGCAATTGGGAAGTCACCTCGCTCATAGAATTTTCGAAATGCTGTGGGCTTGGTTGGTCTTTCTTTAAATGCTCCTGCAGCTGGAGGGCCTCTCACCTTAAAGGAAAAAAAAAAATAGTTACTAGGTTTTTAACATATACTAAAAAAATCCCAAATGAAAAGACTTTTTGTTTTTTTTAAAGGTTTCAGTTTGTGTAAAATATGTGGAAGATAAAACCACATTATCTCATAAGGGATGACAAATCTCACGTCAATACAAACATCTAGAAAAAAATTATTTTATAATCACTGTTAAAGGTCTACTTTATTTCAAGCTACTTTAAAAATCGTTCCTAGAAAATGTCATTTAAAACGTCACTTCATAAGGAAGAGAAGCCTGACTTTATGCTTAAGGAAAACATTTTAATAGAGGTATTTAAGTTCAGAATGTTAAGACTTAAAATTTCAAATGATTATAAATTCTAATCTTAGGTCTGATATACTTTGTGGAATACTGAAGTAATGATATGTAAAATATTTCCTTTCAGTCTTTCTATATATATATAAAATGTGGGATATGTTCTCATAATATGAATATTAACAACAAAACTGTAAAAATATAATATAAAGTTAATGATAAATGAGAGTTTAGAAGGAAAAAATGTAGCCTGCTATGTGTGTGTATAGCATACATTTGGTAATATGAAACACAAGACAGTAACATTAGAATACATGACAATCTTCTACCTCCAACACTGAAATTTCCATTAAAAAAGAAATATTTTCTATAGAGTTATTCATATTGAGTACGTCTTTTAAATCTGCATTATTTACATTGGAACTAATTCATTAGGTTACAAAATTCAAAGTGATAAGTGAACTATTTAGAAAATTAGGGAACTATTATATTGTTCTTTACATATGCTCTAAACATTATTATCTTTCCCTACTTGTAAAAAAATAAGTAAATGCTAGTCATTTAGTATATTAGTTTAATAAAATCATGATTATTTTGCTAACATTTAATATGGGCAATATAACAAATAATTTAACTTAATATTTTAAGTTATTTGGTATGTTAATTTTTAATGTTTGTTAACACTTTAATTTTAATAAATATATTAAAATATATCTAAAATAATATATAAGTAAAATAAATATATAATAATTAGATATGAAAAATATATCTAATGCATATGTAAAGGGTAATATTTGAAATTGAGTGGGATATTAAGAAATGTCTTATTAACATGATGAAATGCTAAGGTGAAGTTGAAGAGTGAAGTAACACAAAGGCATTTATCAGAGTTTGAATTCACTGCACTACATGGCACATTATTCCCAGTATACTATTACATAAGTATAATTCTGATTGAGGCGACACTGGGTATCACCAGTGGGAAGCAAGATTTCCTCTTACTCACTGAAGATCTGAAATTTGTTCTGGCATTAGACTTATGAGACAATATTTTCAGCCAAATTCATTCAATTGTTGAATAACCACATGTATTTGACAACTACTTTGTGCAGCTCTCTAAGCCAGAAGCTACATACAAAGGAGAACATTTGTAACTACATTACTTAATGGAAACTGTACAGCTGTGATTCCTGGACTTTTGTAACTCATGGAGGAAGAAATCTTGATTCTCGTTTTTGGGAACTGATAAAAGATTGACAAATTTTTATTTGGCAAGAAGTTACTTTAAAAAAAAAAGGTGACCATCTACCAACATGGCACCATCTTAACACCCTTAAAGGACTGATAGACTATATCTATGGAAGAAAACGTGACCAAGTTAAACCAGCACGACTGCATGAATACACACTATAGAAAACACATGCAATAGTGCATGTGTACAGTGTATGTGTATGCCATGTGTATTGTTATTCTGTAATACTGATTACTGGTTAGTAAAAGCTTCATTTATTTTATTTTGTTTTTCTTATTTAACTTTTATTAATTGTAGATCTACATGCAGTTGAAGAAACTGCACAGACAACTCACGTACCCTTTGTGCAGTTTCCCCAGTGGATACACTGCAACTCTATCTGGGCCTGTGTCACAACCAGGTTCTTGACATTGCTACGGACTGCACAGAACATATCTGTCACCACAAAGGTCCGTCGATTTGCCCTTATATAGTCACACTTTTTCTTCCCTCCACCCTTTGCCCCCTGGCAACAACTATCTCTTTTTCATTTCTGTAATTTAGTTATTTCTGGAATCATACAGCATGTAATCCTATGGAATTGGCTTTTTTCCCTCAACATAAACTTCTGTAGATTCATATAACTTGTTGTGTACACAGGTTGAGTATCTCTAATCTGCAAATCCAAAATCTGAAATGCTTCAAAACTTTTTGAGCACTGATGTGACACTCATTGGGAATGCTCATTGGAGAGTTCAGATAAGGGATATTCAATCTGTATCAATAATTCATTGCTTTTTACTGTTGAATAGTATTGTGTGGTGGATGTATCACAGTTTGTTTGACCATTCACCATTACAGATCATCTGGATTGTTTCCTGGTTTGGGCTCTTATGAATAAAGCTGTGACTCTTATATCAAGCTGAGGAAGTTTCAACCTCTATTCCTATTTTTCTGAGAGTTTTTAATTATGAATGAATATTCAATTTTGTCAATTTTTTTCTGCATTAATATGCTCAGGTGATTTTTTTTTCTTCTGTCATCTTTTGACATGGAGTTTTGTAATTACAAATTAAATTTCCTTAACAGTCATAGAGCCATTTAAACTATCTCTTTCCTATTGGATGACTTACGATAGTTTGTGTTTTCTGAGGAGCTGATCCATTTCATCTGAGTCATCAAATTTTGGGGTGTAGAGTTGTTTGTAGTTTTCCCTTATTATCCTTTTGATATCTTCAGGATGTGTAAGATATCCATTATTCATGTCTGATATTTTGTCAGACATGACAAAATTTTTCTTTGTCAATCTTGCTAGAATTTGGTCAATTTTATTTGTCTCTACAGAGACCCATTCTTTGTCTCATTGTTTTCTCTATTGTTTTTCTGATTTTAATATTATTCATTTATGCTATTATCTTTACTCTTTCCTTTCTTTTAATTGATTTGCTTTTATTTTGCTTTTCTATCTCTCGTTTTTAAAAATGGGAGCCTAGATTATTGATGAGACTGTTCCTCTTTTCTAATGTATACATTTAGTGCTATGAATTTCCCTCTCAGCACTGTTTTGACTATGTCCCACAACTTTGATATGTAGCATTTCGTTTTCCTTCAATTCAATATATTTTTTAATTTCCCTTGTGACCCATGGATTATTTAGAAGTATCTGTATAATTTCAGCTTTTTTTAATTTGTTGAGGTTTGTTCTATTGCTCAGGACATAGTCTATGTTGGTATGTGTTCCATGGCCACTTGAAACAAATATGCATTCAGCTGTTTCTAGGTAGAATGTTTCATATATTTTATTAGATCCTGTTCCTTGATGATGTCATTGGGTTCTTCTATATCCTTGTGATTTTCTGATGGGGTTTTTCTATTGGTTGTTGAGGAAGGAGTGTTTAAGCCCCCAACTATAATTGTGCATTTGTCTACTTCTCCTTTCACTTCTATCAGTGTTTTTGTCACATATTTGGCCACTGTCTTTTGGTGCATATACACTTAGGAATAAAAATCCAAAGTTTTCTTGCTAGATTGACCCTTTTTTCATTATGTGATGTCCTTCTTTGTCCCTGGTAATTTTTTCTCTAAAGTTTACATTATCTGATATTATCATAGCTAGTCCAACTTCTGTGTGTATATGTGCATGTGTGCACACATGTGCTTGTGTGTGTATTTGAGATAGGTTTCAGTATGTTTGCTGCCCAGTCTAGTCTCAAACTCCTCGGCTCAAGCAATCCTCCTGCCTCAGCTTCCAGACTGAGTAGTTGGGACTACAGGCACATGTCATTGTGTACTTAGCTTCCCAAATTTCTTTCTTTTTTTTTTTTTAGAGACAGGGTCTTACTCTGTCACCCAGGGTAGAGTACAGTGGTACAACCATAGCTCACTGCAGGCTTGAACTCCTAGACTCAAGGAGTCTTCCTGCCTCAACCTCCCCAAGTAGCTGGGACTACAGGCACATACCACTATGTCCAGCTAATTTTTAAAAAATTTGTAGAGACAGGATCTTGCTATGTTGCCCAGGGTGGTCTTGAACTCCTGGCCTCAAGCAATCCTCTCACCTTGGCCTCTTGACTCACTGGGATTATGGTGAAACACTGCACTCGGCCCAACTTTATTTTGATTAGTGTGTGTTTCATATATCATTCTCCATTTCCCTTTACTTTCAACCTACCTATATCACATGTGAAATGAGTTTTTTTGTATACAGCATATCATTGGTTCATGGTTTTTTAAACCACTCTACTGATCTCTTTTAATTGAGACATTTACATTCATTGTAATATATTAAGGCTTAAGTAAGCCTTACCACACCTATTGGTATTGTTATTTTATCAGTTCAAATGAAATGTAGAAATTTTACTTGTCTATACATCCCATTACCCTCCCCTATTTAGAATATAATTTAGTCTGAAATATTTCTTCTACAGACATTTAAAATCATATCTGCAACTTTTATAATTTTTGCTTCAATTGTCAAATAAATTTAGAAAACTAGGGAAGAAAAAGGAGAGTCTTTTGTATTTACCCATATTTTTCTCATGTTCTTTCTTCCTGATGTTCCAATCTTCCTTACTTTTTGCACCTTTCTGTGAAGAGAACTTATTTAGGCATTTGTTTAGAGTAGGTCTGCTGGGGAAAAATTCTCTTGGCTTTCCTTTATCTGAGAATGTCTTGATTTCCTCATCCTAAAACTGTATTTTAGTTGGAAATAGGATCTGGGGTTCACAGTTCTTTTCCTTTAGTACTTGAAAAATACTGTGCCACTTCCCACCAGCCTCTGTGGCTTCTGATGAGAAATCCACTGTCCTTAGAATTGTTCTTCCCTTATAGATAAGGTGTTACTTTTTTCTCAGTACTTCAAGATGTTTCCGTTGTCTTTAGTTTTCAGAAGGTGAATCACGATGAGCCTTGGCATGCATTTCTTTGGGTTTTTCCTGTTTGAACTTTACTCAACTTGGTGAATATGTACATTTATGTCTCTTGATAAAATTTTAGAAGTTTTCAGTCACTATTTCTTTGAGTACTTTTTCAGGCCTGGCATCTTTCTGTTCTCCTTTTGGACTCCCATGATGTTAATGTTAGATCTTTTGTTATAGTACCACAGATCCTTGAGATTCTTATTTTTTTTTTTCCTTTTAGTCTATTTTCTCCGCTGTTCAGTTTGAGTAATTACAACTGCTCTATCTTCAAGGCTGTAGATTCTTCCTTCTGGTCCCTCCAATCTGCTGTTGTGCCCAAACATTCTTTTATTTAATTTCAGTAATAACTGAAATTACTGCACTTTTCAGTTCTAAAATGTCCATTTGATTCTTCTTTGTATCTTCTATTTCTGTGCTGAGACTTTCCATTTTTTCATTATCTCAAGTGTGTTCATAGCTATTAATTGAAGCATTTTTTGGCAATGGCTATTTTAAAATTCTTTTCCAAACATTTCTAACATTTCTGTCATATTGGTGTTGGCAACTATTGCCTTTTCTTCATTCACTTTGAGATCTTCTTGATTTTTGATGTGATTACTAATTTTCTATTGAAACCTGGATATTTGGTGTATTATATTATGAGACTCTGGATCTTAAACCTTGTTTTAGCTTGTTTGTTCTGACATCTCTCTGGCAGGGATATAGGGAAAGGTGCTGCCTCAGTACTGCCAAGTTGGGGTAGAAGTCTCAGTACCTCACATGGCTTCTATTGACCCCAAAGGAGGGAATGACTCATTGATACTGAGCGACGGTGGGATACCAGAATTGACACCCCCTGGCTGGGAGGGGTAGGAGTGCCTCATTACTACCACCCAAATTGTCTACACTGACATCATATATGGCGTGGCCTCATTATCACTGGGCAGTGGTGATATTCTGGACTCTCCACTAGGTGGCCTCTGACCCCGCTGCAGTGGGAAGGGAGATAGTCTATCACTGCTGGGTGGAGTGGAAGTCCAGGCTCCCCCTGCGGTCTCCACTGACACTGCAGGTGTTTTTAAGCCGCCTCACTGGTCCAGGGGAGATGAAATTCCCAATCCTCCATTTTAAAAACTCAAACACAACCGTTATTTAGATATTTTGTTTGCTCATCATCTGCTAACCATCCTTTTCAGATTTTTCTATTAATAGAAGTCAAGTAATTATTTTTGCTGTCGATAATAAGCCTCCTGCTTATTTAATTGGCCTAAAGTTTGCTTGAAATTATCAGTCTTTCCCCCTTTTCTTTTCATTTCTTTAAAAATCAATTTCTCTTTTCTTTTTGTCTCTTCTCCTGAATATATCCCAATGTTTCTGATTCCGAACTTTAAATTCTTAATGTTCAAACTTTTGAAGGAATGAACACATTTCTAAGAAAGTCTAGAAAACTTCTTATAAATGGATATAGAGAACTTAAACTTCTTTCTTTTAACAAATGTTCATGTTCCTGTACAGAAGTCATTCCATGCCTATAGTTCCACAGAAAGTCTCCATTTAGGAGAGGACTTCACAAAACCATTCACGGTAATATGTTATCACTCGGCAGTGAGGACTTTTTTTTCTTGAATCTCTGTTATCCTCTGTCTTTATATTTCTGCTATTTATCTATTTTAAAACACTTTATATTTTTTAGATTCTGCTATAGATCCATTCTAAATTAACTCTTTGCAGCACAAAGTTGTAATTTGTAAAACCAATTAGAATGTTCTCAATTAGATCTCTTAGTGCATCATGGCACAACCTAATTTTATGTAGATGTTTTGTCACTAAGTCCTTAGATAATACTTTTTCTGTTCCAAATACACATGTATCCACCTAGGCTTTATAGGAGGATATAACATTTTTATACTCTAAACATAATTCATTCCAAATAATTCCAAAAATCTGTACATGAAAAATCAAGTGAAATATAATTAACTCCGGAACGGTAATAAAGATTTCATTATTGGAAACCACACAGATAGTTGTAGCTTGACTAAACAACTTCTAAAACAAACAAAAATACTGTTAAAAATCCTTAGGTAAGTTCCACATTTGTAGAAGAGAGAACATTGTAAATTTTATTTCATGTCTTAAGAATTTTACCCTGATTTATTATAAATAATATAAAGCAAATAAGGAACCATAAATCAAACTAGATTTGTGGGGAAATGCAATTAAGATTTGCCTGAATGGTGGGGGTGATCTGTAAACCAATTAGGAAGAATGGATGTTGCAGCAGAATGCTTTTAATAAAATCAAATGCACTTGGGAACCAAGATATTGAATGCAGTTTGAAATGACTACAGATGACAGAGTACTTTATATGCCTACATTACTGAACGTGGTGTAATGGATTTAGGAGTTAGATCACAGTGTTTGTCATATGGTCACAAAACTAATAATAAGTAGGAAGGAATTCAAGGCTCTCTAAAAGTCTTCATCATATCATTTGAAAATTTCCTTTTCATTATTTTTATTCTTTAGCATAAGCTAGAGCTGCTAAAAAAAGACTTTTACATCAAGCAGGAAATTGTGTTATTTTAATTGCTCCATTTAGCCAGCTCACTAAAACATTGGAATAATAAGATACAATGATAACAATTTCTTATTTTCATCAACTTCGATCTGAAATTTTGACTCAAGAAAGCACTGTTATTATGCAGCTGGTGGCAAGACCTGTACTGTCTCTAAGTTGCTCAGACACTGAAATGTTAGTCACAGGACTGGTAAATTCGTCGCCATCAGCCCAGGTTTCTGAGCAAGAAGTACAGTAATTCAGTGTCTACTTCATTTGCCAATTGTAATTACTTGTACACATCAGAGATTTTGCAATACCCAAGGTCATCAAATGACCAGGAAAATGCTTACAAAATTATTATAATAAGCAAATTTTAATGTAATAGAAAATTGAGCATCTCAACAATAACAAAAGTGAGCTCCCACTACCAGGTAAAGGAATTATAATACGTTTTAACAATATAGCAATTTAATAATATAACAATATGTTATGATAGCAATAGCCAGAAAAATATGAGATTTATTTATTAAATATGTATACCTCTTTTTATAGTGCTTCACTCTACTGTGCTTTGCAGATGTCACATTATTTTTACAAATTGAAGGTGTGTGGCAACCCTGAGTCGAGCGAGTCTATCAGAGCCATTTTTCCACTGGCATGTGCTCACTTCGTATCTCTGTGTCATGTTTGGTGATTGTCACAATATTTTAAAGCTTTTTATCATTATTATATCTGCTATGGTGATCTGTGATCAGTGATCTTTGATGTTACTATTGCAATTGTTTTGGGGTGCCACAAACCACACCCATGTAAGATGGAGAACTTAATCGATAAATGTTGTGTATTTAGACTTTTTCTTGACTGGCCTTTCTCCCATCTCTCTCCCTGTCCTTGGGCCTCCCTACTTCATGAGGCATAATATTGAAATTAGGCCACTTAACAACCCTACAATAATGGCATCTAAGTGTTCAAGTGAAAGAGACACGTCTCTCACTTTAAATTGAAAGCTAGAAATGATTAAGCTTAGTGAAGAAGGCAAGAGGAAAGCCAAGATACGCTAAAAGCTAGGCCTCTTGTGCCAAACAGTCAGCCAAGTTGTGAATACAAAGGAAAAGTCCTTGAAGGAAATTAAAAGTGATGCTCCAGTGAATACATGAATAATAAGAAAGTGAAACAGCCTTATTGCTCATACAGATAAAGTTCGAGTAGTCTGGACAGAAGATCAAACCAGCCACAACATCCTCTTAAGTCAAAGCCTAATCCAGAGCAAGGTCCTAACTCTTCAATTCTATGAAGGCTGAGAGAGGTGAGAAAACTGCAGAAGAAAAGTTTGAAGCTATTAATGGTAGAGGTCAGTTTGTGAGGTTTAAGGAAAGAATCCATCTCTAGAACATAAAAGTGCAAAGTAAAAGCAACAAGAGCTGATGTAGAAGCTTTAGCAAGTTATCCAGAAGATCTAGATAAAATCATTGATGAAGGCGGCCACATTAAACAACAGATTTTCAATGTAGACTAAATAGCTTTCTATTGGAAGAAGATACCGGGCTTTCATAGCTAGAGAGGTGAAGTCAATGTCTGGATTCAAAGCTTCAAAAGACAGGCTGACTCTTGTTAGGGGATAATGCAGCTGGTCATTTTAACTTGAAGCCAATGCTCATTTACAATTCTGGAAAATCTAGAGCCCTGAAGAATTATGCAAAGTCTACTCTGCCTGTGCTCTATAAATAAAACAACAAAGCCTAGATGACAGCAAATCTGTTTACAGTATGGTTTACTGAGTATTTTAAGCCCACTATTGAGACCTACTGCTCAGGAGAAGATTTCTTTCAAAATATTTCTGCTCATTAGCAATGCATCTGGTCACCCAAGAGCTCTGATGGAGATATACAGGGAGATGAATGTTATTTTCATGGCTGCTAACACATCCATTCTGAAGCCCACAGACTGAGGAGTAATTTCAACTTCTAAGTCTCATTATTTAAGAAATATATTTTGTAAGGCTATATATAGTTGCCATAGACAGTGATTCCTCTGATAGATCTGGGCGAAGTAAATTGAAATCTTCTGCAATAAATTCTCCATTCTAGATGCTATTAAAAACATTGGTGACGTCATGAGAGAAGATCAAAATATCAATGTTAGCAAGAGTTTAAAAGAAGTTGATTCCAGTCTTCATGGATGACTTTGAAGGGTTCAAGATGTCCGTGGAGGAAGTAACTGCAGATTTTGTGGAAACAGCAAAAGAACTAGAAGTAGAAGTAGAGCCTGAAGATGTGACTGAATTGCTGTAATCTCATGATAAAACTTTAATTGATGAGGAACCGATTCTTATGAATGAGCAAATAACATGTTTCTTGAGATGGAATCTACTCTTGGTGAAGATGCTGTGGACACTGTTGAAATGACAAGAAAAGAAAATGACAACAAAACATAAATTTAGGTGATAAAGCAGCAGCAGGATTTGAGAAGAAAAAGTTTTGAAGGAAGTTCTACTACGTATAAAACGCTATCAAAGAGGATCACAAGCTACAGAGGAATCTTTCGTGAAAAAAGTCAATCAAGGAGGCAAATTTCATTCTTGTCTTATTTTAAGAAATTACCTCTGCCACCTCAATCTCCAGCAACCACCACCATGATCATTCAATAGCCGTCAAAACGGAGGCAAGACCCTCTATCAGTAAAAAGATTATGAGTCACTGAAGGCTCAGATAATCATTAGCATTTTTTAACAATAACGTATTTTTAAATTAAAGTATGTACATTGTTTTCTTTTGGTGTAATGCCATTGTACACTTATTATAGTACAGTGTAAACATATCTTTTACATGCACAGAGAAACCAAAAAATGCACGTGACTCTCTTCATTGCAATATTTGATTCATTGTGATAGTTTGGAACGAAACCTGTAATATCTCCAAGGTATGTCTGTGTATACAGTCATGCACTACATAGTGGTGTTTCAGTCAACCACAGACTGCATATACACAGTGTTTCCATAAGATTATAATATCATATTTTTACTATATCTTTTATATGTTTAGATATACAAATACTTACCATTGTGTTACAACTGCCTACAGTATTCAATATAGGAACATGTGATACATGTTTGAAGCCCAGGAGCAATAGGCTATACTATCTAGCCTCAATGTGTAGTAGGCTATACCATCTAGGATTGTGTACATACACTTTGATGTTCATACAGTGATGAAATTCCTTACCAACACATTTCTCAGAAGGTCTCCCTATTGTCAAGTGATGCATGACTATATTTCAATAAATATTCAGTATATAGCTAGACATACTATGGAGTCTTTAAAAATCAGACACTACAGGTGACAGTGGATGGCAGGGAAAACTTGAAGTGATTTGGGTCACCTTTTTTAGGGAGATTATTTGGTCAAGCTTTAACAGGAGGGACTGGAGTCAGGAGAATGTGGAGTCAAGATGAGCAGTCTAGACTTCACTGCAGTGGTCCAAGCATGAGATGAGCCAGGCCTTAAATTATGCTGGCATCAAGAATGACAACAATCCCCTAATACCGTGTTCACTGTTTTACTAACATTATTGCTATCAATTCTCAACAAAACCATATAAAATGATTTTACAAAAAAGGAAATAAAAGAAGTTAAATAATCTGCAGGCGATCGCAGTGTTAGTAAATAGTAGAAGAGAGATTTAAACCCCCATCTCTTTGTCTCTAGAGGACATGACCTCAGGAACTGTACTAGATGCCTAGAACTGTACTAGGCCAAAATCTCAGCGTGAATTGCCTAGGGCATATGACTGATTAAAAGAGGAAAACTAGAGGCAGGGATGGAACTTAAATTTTAAGACTACAAAGTTACAAATAGTCTATTTGTTTAAATTATGTAAATAATAATAAGAAACAACAGAATACTTGCAGGAAAATCTTATTAAATCATTTATAATTCTACCACTTATTAATAACTTTGCATTTTCCATTCTAAACTTTTCAAAAACATCATACTGCAAATATAATATTTTTACATTTTTATGTCATTTCCATTTAGTGTACTTTTTTACTTAGGGTAGTATGTCTTGATGTTGCTACTGATATCAAAATTTCATTATTCATGGCTATGCAATGATTTGTAATTATATTTGGAGTTTATATTATATCTATTTTCTTGTCTATTTTAATTACATTACATGAACATTTTAGGCATATGATATATTTTATATTATTTCCTTCAGAGTCCCCAATATAATATAGGTAAAATTTACATGTATTTTCTGATTTTTTGATAAACTTATTTGCTAATTAAAAAGCAGATCAGGTCTTCCTATTGTCCCATTTAGATTACTATGTTTAACAAATGAGGATAAACATTTCCTCTTTTTAGTATAAATGTTATATATCCACGCTTGTGAATATATGTTCATGTCTTTTCCACACTAATGTCAATTGGTATGAGCTCTTTGTATTGAAAGATATTCAGTATTGGTTGTATTTGCTGAAAGTATCTCCTTATAATCTTTGTTTTCCATTTTATTTATTTAACATTTAAAGGTTTTACATTTTTTGTAGGAAAGTCTCTCTCTGTCTTTTCCTTATTTGTTCTTTTTGCCTCCAGCTTTGCCATTCCTCGATCATTTCTCTGTGTGCTGCACACTGAATATTCTAATAGACTAATTAAATCATATCTCTCATCTGCTTAAAATCCATAAATGATTTCCACTGACACGCTACACAAAGACATTTGCAAGCTGACTGTCAATCTCTGTAGTCATTCCTACAAAGGCATCCTAAGCATTAGTCATACCAAGATGCTGGCAGTCTCAGATATGTCTTGTGTCTCTTTGGTCTCCATGATTTTACTGTTCCATCAGCCTGTAATTCTCCCTCATGCCCTCACTCTTTCTCTCCTCTTTCCTTTTCTGCTGAATACTACTAATCACCTTTAACACTCAGCACAAACCTTTCCTAACAAACCCCATATTTACTCCGGAGTGGGATTAGATCCTTCTTCACAATAATCTTGCAATGCCTGTGGGATAAACAACTAGAGTAGCCATTGGCCAACTGGGCAATCTGTATAGAGATCATTTGTGAGGTGTGAGATATAGATAAAATTTGGCTGTGATCAATTTCCAATCTGTGGAAACTGGCAACTTTTCCCAAGAGGGGAGTAGATTTCAAGTAAAATGTTGAGAACCCAAGACATTACGAATATTTAACAATAAATGCAGTCCAAAGGAAAATAGGAAGAATAGTCAGAATGTCAGCAAGAAAATGGGAAATGGATGATATCATAGGAATCAGTAAATAAGAGAAGCAAGTTTTTATTTTTTTTTTTAATGATATAGGGAGATTATTAAGCAGAGGACTGAAAGCATCCATCTGAAAATGAAAAAGCAATACTGGCACAATGGGATAGAAGCCAGAGTACAGTGCAATGAGGAATGACGGAGACACATGAATGTAGATCACATGTTTTATAGCAGCCATTCTACCCCACGGGATGTCCAAATCTGAGTTGCTAGCAAGGTGTGATTTTTGAAGTAAGGCAAAGTTAATGGTAATTGGAAATGGGGAAAAAGAAGAAAATTAATAGACCATAACACTGGAATTCATAAATTATATAATCACTTATGGAACCAGAATAGATTTTAGAAGATATGTGTATAACTAATACACTTATCTAAAATGGTCAGAGGAACTTGTGAAGTATAGAATAGGTTTTTCAGTGTTAGGAACTCATAAATCTGAATTCAGGCACCTATGGTCACATAAATTAAAATATTTATTAGAAACAGAGTTACAAAATTGGCTCTCAAATAGATTTTACCTATACCATTCATTCACTGAAAATGTATTGAATACCTAATATTCACAAGTTACTAGGCTTGATATTATTGGAGATAAAAAGACAAGTCAAATACATTATCCTCAAGATATATATCACGTAGAAGAGATAAAAATATCCTCCAGAATCTGCAATAGAAATAGGAATGTGATAAGTGCCACAAAAAGATATGTACAGTTCTGCACACTTAGAAGATAAACCTCTTGGATTTGAAGGCATAGCTCCTTTTCATTAGAAAATGTAACTTAACCTTTACAAAGTGCCTGTACTTTTCAGTAGAACCAGACAAAACTGTACTGCAATTTCCTATAAACCTGAATTGTGTACAATTTTAATTAGAAATAATTATCAGAAGATTATGTTTGCTATTTCCTGTATTTGTCCATTTACAACCTTTGTAGTTAGTAATAGTTAAATCAGAATTAATTTGTCTGAATTTTAGGTATATTTCTTAGATTTACATAATTATCAATTATTACATTTTTATAATCAAAAGTTCACTATGATGAGATCAATACATTTTTCTCCTCTATGTGAAATCTCACACAATAGAATTCATGTTTCCTATTTTGAAATTCTAAATTCCAAAAAATTTGGGTCAAAATGTAAGGCTTCTGTGAAACTTAAATGAAATCATTTAGTCTAAAGTACTTACAGGGATTAGTTTAAATATGATTAACATGAATAAAAAGTAAAGTTAATTTTGTATATAACAAGTTATATTTGAATTATCATTGTCATATGACAATTACAGAAAAACAACTTACAATGCAGTTTGGCAGATAGGCAGAATGAGAAAGACGTATTGTTCAGTTTAAGATACTAATGTGAGTAAAATGACAAGTATTTTAATTAAAAAATTTAGAACACTTTGGCACTAGATTTAGCTTTTTTGTTTGACAATACATTCTACCCTGCCTTGTTTCTAGAAGTATCCATGGGGGCTCATGAGGATCCACACATCCTAGAAGACAGCAAAGTGTGGGGTGGATGAGCAGCTTGTGCAGGTGACTGGACCCTCACAGCCTTGGCTTCCTCATGCGTCAGATTAAATAATCCTGCTAACTGACCCCTAAGATTCCTTCCACACCTCTGTAACCTAACACGTGTATTTATTAATTCAACAAATATCGAGGACATAAAATATTATATGAGGATTCACACACTTTTAGAGCTAAGAGGAACTTCAAAGAAATAGCACATAAACTCCTTGTTTTACTCTCAATAAACTGAAATTCAGATGAGCTATGGAAAAATATCCCAGCGTACATTTCAAGGCTTATAACTACCTGCTTTTCATAGATATCAGACTTCTTTCAGGCTCGGATCCAATAACATAAATGTATAGTCCACTTGATTTAAAAAATGCTTCTGCAATAACTTTCCTATAAGGATGTCTCAAAGATTACTGAGTAAATTTGGGGTATTTCATTTTAAATTTATAACTAAACTGGAATATACTTGGAAGATTTTCTTTCAAAATATTGTCTCTATAGTCTAAAATTGTCCTGAAAGCAATGGTTGACAACAAAATTTCTTTTAAACTATTTTTGTTTAAAATAACAGGCAGCAGTGGTCCTTTAAATTCTCCATTTTAGGAGAAAAAGTAAAGACTGGAAGCCTTTCCTAACAAAATGAGATGCAATAATAAAAAAAAAATTTAAAAAACCTTGACAGTTAAAGGCTAAAAAAGTTTACTCAAAACCTGCGCTCTTCTTGTAGTTAAATATAGAAAAAGGCCACGTATTTAAGTGCCCAAGTGTGGTTCTTGCTATCAGCTTGTATCTGAGAGTCACCAGAGACTTCAATTTAGACTGTGCTATTTAGCATCTGTCTTGTAGAACTGATAAAATGTCTGAATGACTGCGACAGCTTGGCGAATACACTGTCACACTTAACACTAAGGCCAAAGAAATGAGGGAGCAAAATGTGAACGAGAACATAAATGGGCAAGAGTCTAAAATATATTCTATTCTTCTAACACTTTTAATGTTGAAAGATGGTAAACAGTTTATATCTACACATATACCTTCTGTGTCTTGCAATAGAGTTATTTCTTACTGAATAATTGGAATAAAAATGTTATTTTTGTATATGACAAGAGAATATTACCATTCACATATTACATATCATGAATATTTTAATAGAAAATTTGAAAATCCTTGTGTCTAATGATGCAAACTGATATTCTCCAGAAAGAACTAGTTATTTAATAGAAAACAATTTTTAGAACTGTCTGCAATAAAAGGTATTTATATTGGTAAAAGAGTTCTACTTTCCCATCAATCTACTGGCTCCCTCCAAAATAAAGTACTTTGAAAGGTGATGCAACAATTTGCAGAGATGTTAAGTACCCTAATTATAATTTAGGTTTTAATGATCAGATAAAGAAAGAAAGAAATATACAAAAATATATATCACAGATATAAACCACACTTACTACACCTTAATTGGAAGATAATAAGAAGAAGCACTAGATTCGAATCCTGTCAGTCTAGGTTTTTTCTGCCACAGTTTCTGCTATGGTCCATTCAATAGAGAAAGAAATGTTAAGAATGTGAAAGAAGAAGCAGGAATGAAGATATGCCTAAATAGCATGTTATCTACCCCAGATAGATACAGTAATGCATCTTTTGCTATTCAGATACAAAGTGTTTCTATTTTCATTTATTTTTTCTTTATATTTTTTAGCAAATTTTTTTATTTTTTTAGTAAATAAAAGCCAAGATCTTCATTTGCGAATGTTGGCTGAAGCTATGTTAGCTTGTGACCAAAATCAAGTCAAGCAGTCCACAGAGAAATTAAATTGAACTGATTCTCCATTCACAAAAAGCCTGAATTGTCTATTCGTCTAACCAGTTTCAACTAGGCACAATTTACCAAACCAGAAGCTTTATCAATAGTTTTCTTTACATTCCTTCTTCTTGCATGGCCATGGTTTATTGTGGATATATGCATATGATTACATGATTTGAAAATAATTTATAAGCATGATTGAAGTGTTAGATATTAGAATTTTATACAAGTATTCCATATACTTGTATAAGTAATTTGTGTGTACACTGCATGAGTCAAGGAGGGCTTTCCTCATATGTCTTTCCTTTGAAATATGTATCTTTGTTTTTTAAATGACATATGAGCAGCCACAGACAAGAAGCCATAAGTTCAAAAAATAAATATAGGTGGTGTTGAGAAAATGCCCTCCTTCCAATGTCCTTTAGTTCTCTGGTATCTACCAATTAATAAATTTCAAAAGTTAATGCGGAATTGACCATGAGGAGAGCCAAGAGGGCGGACCACATACACCAGCTGCCAGATTGTCTCAGAAAGAAGGAAAAGTTTTAGATGAAAAAGAAAAAACAAACAAACATAGATCTGATTTAATTCCAAGGGAGATGTGCCAGAACATACCACTGATTCCATGAGAAGAAGTTGCGGAGCAGAACAACGAGGAACAAGGCATTGGCAGAGATCAACCCCTGAGAGGCTGGGAGTCCAGAGAGAAGGGTAGAAGGGTAGGTGGAGTGGTTTGTTTCTCCCTCCCCCACATCTCTGGCAATCAGTGGGCTCCCAAGCTGCTGGAGAGACCTTCTACTCCCGTGAGCTCAAAAGCTACTGCTGCAGTGAACTGGGAGCTTCCTGAGGTCAAAGCAGCAGGTTGCCAGTGCCCTCAGGGCTGCTTCCCAACACCGCACATCCCACCAGAGATAGCAGGTGCCACAGTGCTTCTCCAAACACAGTGTGCCCTTGTCCTCCCCAGGGGGCTCCAGCCCCTCAGTTTTCATCTTGCTGGTTCCCACACAAACATTTCCCAACTCCACCCCATGATCCTAAGTGAAGCATTTAAAGAACGGAAAAGCAAACATCACGTGCACTCACTATTAAACTGGAACTAACTGATGAGCACACATGTGCAGAAAGGGAAGTATAACTCAATGGAAAACGATCGGGTGGTGGGGGGAAGGAGGAGATGGGTGAATACTACCTGGGTGACAGGCACACTTATAACCCTGACTTATGCATTACAAAAACAATTCCTTGTAACCAAAAACAATTCCTTGTAACCAAAAACATTTGTACCCCTGTAAAACTTTGAAATAATTTTTTTCAAAATGATTAAAATAAAAAAAGAAATATGGTGAGCAATGACAGAGATCATTGATAGACTCTAGAAAATGTCAGAAAAAAAAATTATTTCTGGTGAGGAAGATCTCATGAAGGGCAAAATTTGTTTCTATATTGCAAAAAATGGGTGCAAATGGGGCTCACAGCAAAAGTCCTTTTATATTCACTTAGGGGTCAGTGAAGCAGAGGAGGAAAGCTCCCCCAAATAAATAACATTTGCAACCATCAGTTTTTCTGAGAACAAACAACAAGAAAGAGGTTGGATTAAGAAACCCAGACTCAAGACCTAGAAACCTTCAAATTAGGGTCTAAGAAAAACTCACTCATTTAGTGGTAAGTAGTAAAGAGGGAGCTAGCACAGCCTAAAAACAAAGATACTATTAGAAAAATAATGTATAAAAGGCAGCAAAACTTACCAATTGATGAAAAATACCACACAGGGTTAACACTTATCACCTAAATTTGGTAACGCAACCACTTTTAGGGAAGAAGGCCAAAAAGTAAAAATTCATGAACTATGACAGAGAAAAGATGGTGATGTAACAGGAGATGAAGCATAAAGTGGCAAAACTCTGAAAACAAGTAGGAATAAAAAACTCAAAATATGAAGATGAAACTGGAAGAAGCAAAAAGGGAAAGAAACATTGCAAAAATGCAAAGATAATCTAGGTGATTAAAGAGAGAAAAATGAGTAATGTGAAAAAGAAATGGAGTCTGGAAAAGGAGATCTACCTTATCATAATTGAAGTTCCCAAAGAATAAATTCAAAACAACGGGAAAAACACAAATATTTAAAAATATGGCTAAAAAAAACTTTTTTGAAATACAAGAGCTACTTACTTGAAATAGATAGAATTTTAGAAAATTTTCCTAAAAAATTTATCTCTGTCATCCAGGGTATATTTAAAGTAAAAAATCATCCTAAGACATATGTTAGTGAATTTAACAGAATTAAAAAATAAAAGGTTCCTGTATAGCTAATTAAAAACATCAAGTCATTTATAAGAGTCAGGATGACTTCATATGTTTCCAGTTCAACATTTTATGGCAGAAGACAATGGATAAACACCTATAAGAGTCCTGCAAAAAGGTAAACCAAAGTGTATTTTTACAGGAAAACTGTCCTTCAAGTACAAAGTCTACAGATTATGAGTAGTTTTCGAAATCCAAAAATTCAAAGAAAATTGTTGGTATGAACCATTCTTGAGGAAAATTCTTGAAGACAAACTTGAAACTCTCAAGAGAGGACTGGGGAAACTTTTGGAAGGATTGTGTTGAGCATTCATATAAATAACTAAAGAACTCATAATTTAGCAATGGCTTTAGGTTGTCAGTATAAAATGTAAATGATATGCATCTTGTCTGTGCACATGATACAACTAACACACACTGGGAGACACATGAGGAAAAAGGTGGGAGGTAGAGGAAGTTTGCTCTTTGCTTCATCTGTTATCACTGAGAGTCAAAGGACATCACTAGAGCATGTAACTACATTTAAGGGAAAAAAGAGGTAAGCACTAAGAGAAGTGATATTATTGACTAAAATCAGATGGTATTGTAGAAAGGAAAGAAGAAACATATGCTAATCATTTTTACTGGTCATATTAGGGAATTAATGGCTACTATATAAAAAATAAAGGATTATAAATATTATACATGGTTATTATTATAAAGATAACCATGAAAACAAAAGAAATATACACATCCTCTTTCAAATACACATGAGCAAAGGAAGATACAGATACAGATATGTACAGACTCTTGGAACCATGGTGGGAAATACAACATACATCCACTAGAGCCAAGAACAAGAAAGATAAGAAGTGGTCGCCTTAGAGCAGGATACATGAAGTTGAAATGATGGAGTGCCTGCTCCGATTTGTAATAAACCTGGCTGGCCAGGATGCTGGCCGAGATCATTGAAGGGGAACAGGTCAAGGAACTTGAGAGGCCCAAGTACTGGTCCAACTATTTACGTAGATATTCAAATGTTGTAGAACAAACATTTGGAAGTGGCAAGGAAGAGCAGGCAAATGCTCCATCTCCAGTCCCAGGCAAAGAGGTTTTCCTGATGACTTACTGTGAGTGGCAGAGGCAGAGCGCAAGGGTTTTACTATCTGATGAGGAGGCAGAGACGTGTTCAGAAAAGAGGATGTGCACAACCGCACAGCAATTAAAATGCAAAATGGGAGGCGACCTAGTGTCTACACCTGGGACTAAAGGGCATGATGAATGCGGTCAGTCTTGATGGTGCTGAGGCTGAGGTGTTGGTTGGCGTGAGTGTAGGGGGAGCAGTGGGCCTAAGTTCAGCTCTCCCTTGAGTCCTGCACTAGAGGAAGGATGATCAAGGGAGAGGTGATCTTCCTCCTAACACAGGGCTCCCTTTTGACACGTCCACTGGTAAATTTGTAGTTTAATCATTTTTACCACTACAGTCTACCTTTCAGGAATGCTATATAATTATTTACTCACTCTCCTTGTGTTTTTTTCCTTTACTTAACAAGATCTTTTTAAAATTTCAGAATATTATGAGGGTAAAAATGTTTTGGTTATATAAACTGCTTTTGTACCATTTGAGTCAGAGTTGTAAGTGCGCTCATCCTTCAGATAGTGTGCATTGTACCCATTAGGTCACCTCCCATCTTTTTTGCCTGCTCTTCCTTGCCACTTCCAGACTTACCTTTCTAGCTCAATCCCTCTGAAACTCTAACCCAAAAACCATCACTATAAAAATCCTAAAAATCCAATGATTCACCTCCTCTTCACTGCCCCTTACTCCCTATTTCTGCACTTCCTACCTGGCACAGTTTAAAGCCATGGTCAGTCTGTATAATCTCTCCCTTGCGCTCATCCTGAACTTCCTTAACCTTCTCTCTGTTTCCTGAACTTTGCAAATGCTGCCCTCATCAAGCTCAGGTGAATGTAGCTGGAGCAAAACAACCAATTTCCCTACACTTCCCTACTCCTCACACAGATCTACCACTCACACAGTTGACTATTTCATAGCTTTTATTCTCTCCTCAAACCTCCAACACCTCTTCTCCATCCTCACTCACAGCTAATGTTCTTGCTCCTAGTCACTGAAATATAGAAATGACATAAAGAGAACTTTGACAGGCTCCTGCCACCACATCTGCACACCCAACAGCATGTGAAATATCATACAGTACCTTCCTGCATGTGAGGATGGATGACCTGTTCCTGCTTCCAGATGGGATCACGCCCAGGTGTCATCAAAACTCATCCCTTCCAAAGCTTTCCATGACCACCCCTGTTTACAACTGCACATTACTTCTTGCACTCCCCAACTTCTTTCCAGAACAGAGTACCGAGGAGGGAAATTTAAGCTGAAGACATGCTATTTTTTTTAAATAATCCAGATAGAGGTAAAAAGCACTCGGGTGGCAACTAGTATAAATGGAAAGCAAAGACAAAGACAAGTGACATTCATTAATTATTACAAGCATATTTATTGAGCATTTGCTGTTCTATGTTCCAGGCATTTAGGAGTGAACAAGACAAATAAGATCCCTACTTCCCTCAAGTTTACACTTCAGAAGGATCAGGCAATTTATAAATGCATTGCTCAAAATAACAAGAAAATAGCAGGTATAAGAAGACATTGTTCTGACATATTTGAAAATTTATATGTGGAGTAGAGAAGGAAAGAGGAGTCAAAGGTGATGCTAAGATTTTGAACCTGGGACCTGATCTACAGAAACAGGAAAGTTAAGACAAATCACAAAACAAAGGAGGAGTCAGAGTGGGGGGAAAAGAGCCAATGTATCCTCTGAAATACTGTTTTCAGGTTGGCTTCCAATGCTTGTGAGCACACACATATGCAATCTGAGTATCTGTATACAGAGAGGCTGATTCTCAATGAATTTCACATTCACTATAAAACATATCTTGAATTGTGTGAAATTAAAAACATCACATACATAAGTTGGAAGCAACATGCTAATTCTACTTAACTATGGTACATTCTTGGGGAACGCAGTGCTTAGAAATATTTTATGTTCATTTACACTAATAAAAAAATTCTACTACTTCTTTAAATATGAAAGTTTCTTCTTTAGGAAATTTTTCTGGACAATATGCAGTAATATAGGGCTGAGGTTTTATAGGCAATAAATCTTGTCATTTTATTTGAGCCATCTAGTACATGTAACTCAATATTTTAGAAGTACAAAATAATTTAAGACTTATTCAGATCTTTTCTGGCTTTAAGTTGTCCCTTGATCCATAGCAGGATCAACACAGATCTAGATAAGACCACTCTTAGAGACATTTTAATGTTAAAGCACCATTCTTCCAAAAAGCAATTTATATCTTCAGCCTACTTAAGAATGTATAATAAATTTTGTGCAGAGGGAAAATCAGGTTTACAAGGTATTGGGGAAAGGGATATATACAATAAGATTTTAAAAGGGCAGTACAGATGATTAATGACCCAGAAAGATTGATTTATGAGGAAAGATTAAAAGAATTAACTCCGAATGGAATGGCTAAGCAAAACAAAAAAAATGAAGGAGAAAACCATTTGACTTGCTATGACATATTAGAACACTCCATTAAGATATTTAAAATTGGACTAGAGAAGGGAAAATTATTCAAGAAATATAAAGACTATGAGCGTTCCTATATGAATGATTTGGCTTTAAAGATACATATTTTTAAATTCCACTTCCTGTGGTATCTCAGATTTACCAGTCCAACCACATTTCATTCATGCCAACATTATACAAAGGAAAAAAAATAAAGATTTTCTCCGATACATGTTAGACCTAAAAACATTTAAACATCATTTTTATATACTTTACTACTTTTACAAAATCATATGAAAGCAGAATTTCTCTCTACACAGATGCAACAGAACTGAATACTATTTGATATCTAGTTCTAATATCAGTACTGAGAAATAGTAAACCATTAATGCTAAAGGCGTATTTTATAGTTAGGTTTTACTCTATAAGCAGATAGATATACAGGTTTGAACACATGACTCAAATCATGCTAAATGATAATAGCACTCTCCTATAATACTTTGATACTTTAAAAAGTGGTCTAAATGAATTTACACTCTCTCTGGACGATCATTTTGGCACAGTTATCTCACCCTGGTTATTTGGAGGGAAATAATTAACGTAAATCCACAGGAAATTATTTTCTTTGAGGAAGCCCAAGAGACTTACAAAAACAGTCTAAATTAATATCTGATAATATATTGAAAGATAATTAAAGTGGTATATGTAAATTAATTTATAATATTGTATGATTTGAAATGAATTTATTTGTTTTTCAAATAGATAAATATAACATGATGTAAGAAAACTCACTCTATAGCTAAAAAAAAAATTACTTGATATAGAAGGCATTCCTTTTCATTTCTGCAAAGAAAAGTTTCACCCCTTAGTGAAACTTATACCTTAAAAATTGACAAGATCATGGATTTTTATAGTAATTTTCTTTGATTTTTCCCTTCAAAAGATGAGTTGTTAATTCCCTATAAATAACAGTCACATTCAAATATTTGATGTACCAATACAGTTATGCCATAAGAACTAAATAAAATAAATTTACATATTTCAATATGATTTTGTTACATGATGTTAAAGGAATTAATAACTGTGATAGAAATATTATGAAATAATTATAGCAAAGCTCAGCTAAGGTTCAATTATTCTGAAAATTGTTCCTAGTTTTTAAGAATCAGATAGTTGTCTCCTCAACCAATGATTAAAAGAGGGAAGAAATATCTTTTTCACTTTTTTAGACTCCTTGGAAACAATTGACATATATTAATTTTTACAACAAAATAAAAGACCAAAAATTTTCTTCAATTAATCTTTAAAAATTCTCAGTGCAAGACTGTAAAAATTCCCTGGTCTAGTGGTTAGGATTCATTGCTTTCACTGCTGCAGCCTGGGTTCAATTTCCAATAGAGAAGCTTTTCTTCCTCAACAGAAGGAAAAGATAAGCCACAGACTGGAAGAAAACATTTGCAAAAGATACATCTGATAAATAACTGTTAACCAAATGTAAAAAGAACTCTTAAATCTGTGAATAAGAAACTTTATTTTAAAACCTTATTTAAACCTTATTTTAAAAACGGTCAGGCCGGGCGCGGTGGCTCACGCCTGTAATCCTAGCTCTCTGGGAGGCCGAAGTGGGCGGATTGTTTGAGCTCAGGAGTTCGAGCCCAGCCTGAGCAAGAGCGAGATCCTGTCTCTACTAAAATTAGAAAGAAATTAGTTGGACAACTAAAAATATATAGAAAAAAAAAAATTAGCCGGGCATGGTGGCACATGCCTGTAGTCCCAGCTACTCGGGAGGCTGAGGCAGTAGGATTGCTTGAGCCCAGGAGTCTGAGGTTGCTGTGAGCTAGGCTAACGCCACGGCACTCACTCTAGCCTGGGCAACAAAGCGAGACTCTGTCTCAAAAAAAAAATAAATAAATAAATAAAAAATAAAAATGGTCAAAAGATCTGAACAGACATCTCACTAAAGATATACAGATGACAAGTAAACGTATTAAAGACGCCCCACATCATATGCCATCAGGGAAATGTAAATTAAAACAACAAGGAGATATTTCTACACACCCGTTAAAATGCCCACAATCCAGAACACTAGCAACACCAAATGCTGGTGAGGATGTCGAGCTACAGGAGCTCTCATTCATTGCTGGTGGGAATAAAAAATAGTACCACCATTTTGGAAGACAGTTTGGCAGTTTCTTGAGAAACTAAACATGCTATTGCCTTGCAATCCAGCAATCACACTCCTTGGTATTTACCCATTTGAATTTGAATTAAAAACTTAAGTCCACACAAAAACCTGCCTGCAGATGTTCACACAGCTTTATTCATACTTTCCAAAACTTGGAAGCAACTGAAATGTCCATCAGCAGGTGAATGGATAAACTGTGCTACATCTAGACAATGGAATATTATTTAGCACTAAAAGAAATGAGCTATCAAGCCATGAAAAGACATGGAGGAATCTTAAATACATATTATTAAGTGAAAAATGCCAATCTTAAAAGGCTACATTCTGTAAAATTCCAATGATATGACATTCTGGAAAACTAAAAGGAGACATTAAAAAGATCAGTGGTTGCCAAGGGTTAAGGGCAGGGAGGGATGCATAGGTGGAGCATAGAGGTATTTTACGACAGTGAAAGAACTCTGTATATTATTAGAATGGTGTGTAATGCTAGTATATATTTGTCAAAACCCAGAATGTACAAGAGTAAATACTAATGTAAACTATGAACTTTGGGTGATAGTGTCTCAATGCAGGTTTCTCAACTGTGAGAAATGTACTGGTCTGGTGGAGGATGTTGACCACAGGAGAGACTGTACATGTGAGTAGCAGGGAGTATGTGGGAACTCTCTGTATCTTTTACCGCTCAATTTTGCTACAATCATAAAACTGCTCTAAAAAAATTAATAATTTTTTTTTAAAATTCAGGTTACTAGTCCAACACTGACATTGAACTAGTTTTAATCATTTTCAAAAAAAATTAAAAGACAAGCATCCTTCTGCCTCCCAATTTGAACTCCAGAACATAAGTCTTGCACTCTTTCCAAATCTTGTGTTCTTTATTCAAAAAGATATTTTAAAAACCTAATAACATGGTTATTATTTATTGTTATTTATACTCATAGACAAGTATTTAGTATCAGCTTCAGACAAATGTCTGCCTAAGGAAAAGAGAGAGGACAACTATGCGTGTATGTGTATTTCTGTGTGTGTGTACTGGACTACATATATATGTTAGACCTCCTGCTAGCTTTTTCACATGAATTTCGAGAAATTAAAACCTTAAAAAAACTCAGTACGATTCCATCAATCAAACATAGGATATTAATCTAAAAAATTTGCTGACACAAGGAAACATAAAAGGCTCATTATTAAAGACTGCCAATATTTTGTAGTTTCTCCAACAGGTAATAAAACTATAAGTACAGAGTACATCAGCAGCCCTCATAAAATTGGAAGGTCTTCTCAGTCTGACAGGGTAAGAAATAAAACACAGATGAGCTACCTATAAATGAATAACCTAATATCAATCACTTCTCTGCTATCATGCAAGAGCTAAGGGCAGATCACATATTTATTTCTCTTTCTAGTATAAACTATTACTGATAGCAGAAATTTCAGTATTTTTACTTGCAAAACTGCTACTCTTTTGTATCAATTTAAATGCTATTTGGAAATTATTATGATCAATTATATGATCAATTATTATGATCAATATATAGTTGTATTATATATTAGATTTATTCAGCAGTAACAATGCATTTGAATTTTTAATGAAGTCTAAGTTAAACCTAAGTGATACAATGCAATTGAAAAAACATATGACTCTGTTTATAATGGACTTCTGAACAATTCACAATAACAACATCCAAAACATTAAAAAGTGAGAGGAAGAAATTTAACAACAAAATAAAAATTGTGTAAAACCATTTGCTAGTCTAACAATCAAAACTCCCACTTTTTATTGTATTGAACTCATTAAAATTGTGTTTCTTCTGAAAGTTCAAAGCTGATACTTTTGACTTCTACTTGGTTATCCTGCGAACCAGCTATTCTACACTATGGCTCTACCCTTTTCCAGGTCCTAGGATTTTTCTCTCCATTAAGCCAGCTGATGAGAAAGAGAAAGAATGGATGATTGCCCAAATGAGGCCTTTACAGACCAGACCTGAGTGGCATACATTAATTCCACACACATTCCATTGGCTAAAACTTAGTAGAATAGATAGATGCAACTGCGAGGGAGGTTGGGAAATGTAGCCTAGCTGTGTGCTTAAGGAGCAGGCGCAGGAGGAAACAGGTTTTGTAAGACTTTAACTAGTCTTTGCCACAATCCACCAATCTCATCAACAAATCTCCATTTTACTCTTCTTTTTACACTTATAGTCAGTCTCCAAAGACAACACAAAATCCCACCCAGGCATTGCATAAAGCTCCAAGTTGAGGGTCCCTGAGCCATGTGTAATCCTCCTCATTAGTTCAGATATGCTCTGGTGATGTTTGAACTGAAAGGGCAACTTACCTGCCCCTCTATATGCCAAGATACAATGGTGGAACGGGACAAAGTAACTACAATAAACACTTGCGTTTAGGAAAAGGAGAATTAGAGATAAAGCAGGACCTGTCAGGAAGGCATTATGAGATCCCTCTTCATGGTGGTGACAGAAATGCCTTGATTAGGACCTAATCCAGCTCCCTGGAGGAAGTAGCCTTGTGCACTGTCCTCCAAGAGTCCTGGCTCTGCCCTCAAAAAATTTGTCATCCTACATAGGGTATTGGGTATATACCACCAGAACTAGGTGTGCAGACCCTTGGAAGCTATACAGCATTCACACTTTGCTTCTTGCATTGCAAGTTTAAAGATCCAAGAGTTTGTGTAAGAAATTAATAAGAAAAGGCTTTTTTAGTCTTAACTTATGGTTTCTTGGCAATATAATATCTCAAACATATCGTGGACTTACCTATTTGTTTCTGGGCAGTTTTATGTGCTAAAAACCATACCTAAACATCTGTCCTACTGCCCTAGTGCTAATTCTTAAACTGATTTATTTCATTGCTTCCTTGCCCCCATGCACATACCCCTCTCTCTCTCTCTCTCTCAGCATAATTGTGGCTACCCTAAAGCTAACTAAAAAGTAACTGGGAAGCTATACATGAAATATGATTTAGGCTGTACAGATGAGTCAGTTTCTTCAAATTAGAAGTTTTATTGGGCCTTTGTAGCTAAAAACTTTCCCAAGCATTGTTGCTATTTGGGGTCCAGAAGTGGTTGGATTTTCCAAACCTGCAATGATTTTGACCACTGAAATGTCTCCATTCTCATTTTTCTCTGTTTGAAAATAATCACTTCTTATTTGATCTTACCTTTTCTTGTAATATCTGGCTGTAGGCATCAACAATAGCAAACATACACTATTATCTCGAGCCTTTCAAAACACCTCCCTAGAGCCATAGTCTCAGTAGGCACTAAGTCTGCCTTCTAAATTGTCACAGTTGATATTAAAAATTTTATTTCAAAAAAAATATCAATATTGTTCAGTCTTTCAGTCTTTTATATGTTTTCTCACAGCCCTGATTCCCAGTTGCTTTGGTTTTTTGTTTCGGTATCACTCCACTTTGGAACCAATTTCTGAATTTCTGTGTTAGGAAAACACAATCTGCTATGACATACAAAACAAAACAATCAAACAACAACAACAAAAAATCCTCAGTGGTTAAAACAATAAAAACTTATTTTTTGAAAAATACTCTTTCTTGGTGAATATAATCCTTTCATCTTGTGGCTCTGCCTTCCTCTAGATGCTCACAGTCCTTTCCATCCAGACAAGGAAATCAAGAAATCGAGATACGATGACCATGGGTGGTGGCTATTAAAATAAGCACTGGAACTAGGACTTAGTTACATGGCCATGCTTAACTACAGGGGAAGATGGAAAAGCATTGGGAAAGAAGAGAAAAGAGGTTTGGTGAGTTCCTGCCATGTTGTTAAATGACAAAAATAACAAAGCTCTATTGAAGGACATAAAGGAAGACTCGGGGGGAAAAAAAAAGATTTCTAGATGTATAAAACAAGATTTCATCTAGTTCTTCTGTGGGAAGACTCAATAGTCTAAATGTGTTATTTTTACCTAATTAATCTGGAAAATCAATATGATTATAATCAAACCAATGAAATGTTTAAGAAACTTGACCAGTTGGTTTTAATTTATAATAGAGTGAAATCTATTAAAAATGGCAAAAAGGCATATGAAAAGATACCCTTATGTTCAATTCATATAAAAACAAGGAGATGCCATTTTCTCTTAACTAGTTAAAAATGCATTGATAGTATCAATTGTTGACAAGAGTATAAAGGAAATACTTACACTCATATTCTGTTAGAGGGACTCCAAATCAAATACAATCTTTCTAGAGGGAAGTTTGATAATAGATCTCAAAATTTATAATGTTAATATTCTTTGATCCAGCAATTATACATCAGGAATTTATACTAATGAGATAATTAGAAAGTTTACAGAGATGTAAGTACAAGAATAATTATCATGGCATATTTTAAAATAGAGAAGAACTACGAAAGACATACCAAGTTGAGATCAGTTAAATAAATTATATCCTTAAAAATAGAATTGAAAACATCACTAAAAAAAAAAAAACAAAAACCATAATGTAATCTAATTATTGACAGAAAAAAGAGGTGTCAATACATAGTGATAAATGAAAAACAGCAGTTACGATTTCATTTTACCAGTATTATATATGTGTGTATATGAAGAGGAGACAGAAAGAGAGAGGAAGAAAGGGGGAGGGGGAATTGATAATTTACAGAAAAATGTTTATGGTATATTAAGAGTAAATTTTATATAGTCTAAAAAGATCACTAATTTTCCCAGTCAATGATTGGCTAAACCTTGAATTTATTTTATCTGAGTAGGATGGTGCTACTTTGAAATTGTGAATTAGCTCAATGCCCTCATTTTATTTTAAGAAAATACATTTTCTGGCAAAAAATGTGCAAATTTTGATTTACCTATACTTTTTAAATAAAATATGTATTCCTTCTTTTCGACCTCCTTACATGTTCAATTGTTCATTTCATGTTATCAAATTTTAGTTAACTTGTTTTTCAATTAAGGTAATATTTCGTCAATCGCCAAAAAAATTTTTCTGGGTATGAATTTAGGTGATTTTTGTTTGTGTTATTTTCATCATGAAGTTAGTGGAGAAAAAAGTGGCCATAGATTTAGAAGATCCTTTTCTGCTGTTTTGTAATTGTGTGACTTCTGACAGATTATTAAAACATATGAGCATGAGTTTGCTCAACTGTAAAACTGAGATAATAATACCTATCTCACAAGTTGTAAGAATTAAATTAGCTAAAATATTTAAAAGCTCTTAGAATTATCATTAAAATTAATATTTAAAACACTTTTCCTAAAACTTTCCTTCCATAAAAGCATTAGACAAAATAATTTCTTGATGTACGCAAACTTTGGAATAAAATTTTGGGATAGAAAACTCTAAATTAAGTTGGTATGGTCCATTTTTCCAGAATACTTTTCCTCCCGAAATCTCCCTTAAGTAGGTAACTCAGCAAAGTTGCACAATCAAGTTATCTAAATAAACCATAAAAGTACACAAACAGTGCCAGTTAAATTAAGTATTACTGTAATTACTTTAACTTTGTACTAAAGCACATGGCATTGAAAAATTGACTTCCAAAGAAAGTGCTAGGTTTTGTAAAGAGAAAATCATCTCAAATTTGAATTTCCTGAAAGTAATAGCTGATTAATTCATGCTGCTTAAATTTTGCTCTCTAAAATGTGGCATTATTTATGTCCCATTTAAGGAAATGCAATTAAAATTGTTTGAATCAATAAATATCCCAAATCTTTTGCAATAGTGAATATTTGTTATAATAATTGAGGGTTTTTTTTGGTTCTTTTTAATCTCTTTATTTATGTGTTATCTGTAGCTCATCATTGTTAGCATTCATAATATTGTTATTGTTTTTACATATTTCATTTATCCATTTACCTACTGTTGAACAATTGTGTTGTCCCAGAATATGGCCTATCTTGGTAAATGCCCCATGTGCATTCAAAAACAATATGTATTCTGCTGCTGTTTTGTGAAACTCTCTATGTCATTAGGTCAAACTGGTTATAAGCATTGTTTAGGTTGCTTATGTCCTTACTGATGTTCTCTCTACTTGTTCTATCTATTAATACTATTGAGGAATAGGTGTTAAAATCTCTATTCTGTGGATTTGCCTATTTCTCCACGCAATTCTATCAGTTTTTGCTTACTTAGTGTTCAGAATTATGATGTCTTCTTGATCATCTGATCCTTTTATTACTATGAAATGATCTTTATTCCTAGTAATATTCTGTGTTTTAAATCTACTTTGTTTGATATTCATTACCTATTGCAGCTTCCTTTTGACCGACGTTCACATGTCATATTTTTCCATCATTCAAATTTTAACCTATATGTGCCTTTATATTTGAAATGGGTTTCTGGTAGGCAGCATATAGTTAGGTCTTGCTTTTAAATCCAATCTGACAATTGTTGCTTTTTATAATTGATGTTTTTAAATCATTTACATTTAATATGACTACTGATTTTGTTGGATAAATATACATATTGCTTTTTTTGTTTTTGTTCCACTTGTTCTTTGTTCCTTTTCTCTCTTTTTCTTGTCCTCTTTTGTATTACTTAAGAATATTTTATTTAGGTTGGTGCACAAGCAATTGTGGCTTTAGCACTGTTGAAATTTGCTGTTTGATATTGGAATACATTCTTAAATGTGGTTATGTTATACATCATTTTAAGGCACATTTCTCAGGTTTTTTTGCTAATGACTTATTACTTACTGTTTCTTTTATATTTATTTTAGACTATGGAAATGATGTTAGACAAAAAGCAAAGTCCAGCAATTTTCTCATTTGAGTTCAAAATGAGTGGTAAAGCAGTGGAGACAACTCGCAACATCAGCAACACATTTGGTCCAGGAACTGCTAATGAACGTACAGTGCAGTGGTGGCTCTAAAAGTGTTGCAAAGGACATGAGATCTTTGAAGTGGCTGGCCATCAGAAGTTGACAACGACTAACTGAGAGCAATCACTGAAGCTGATCCTCTTACAACTTCATGAGAAGTTGCCAAAGAACTCAACGTTGACCATTCTACGGTCATTTGGCATTTGAAGTAAATTGGAAAGGTGAAAAAGCTCCATAAGTGGGTGCCTCATGAGCTGACTGAAAATAAAAAAAATCATTGTTTTGAAGTGTTGTCTTATTTTTTGTACGCAACAACAATGAACCATTTCTTGATTGCATTATGACGTGCCACAAAAAAAGTTTATACGACAACTGGTGATGACCAGCTCAGTGTTTGGACTGAGAAGAAGCTCCAAAGCACTTCCCAAAGCCAAACTTGCAACAAAAACAGGTCACGGTCACTGTTGGTGGTTTGCTGCCTGTCTGATCCACTACAGCTTTCTGAATCCCGCCAAAACAGGACATCTGAGAAACATGCTCAGCAAATCCATGTGATGCACCAAAAACTGCAACACCTGTTGCTGGCATTGGTCAACAGAAAGGGCCCAATTCTTCTCCACAATAACTCCCGACTGCATGTCACACAACCAACCCTTCAAAAGTTGAACGAATTGGGCTATAAAGTTTTGCCTCATCTGCCATATTCACCTGACCGCCTGCCAACTGTCTACCACTTTTTCAAGCATCTGGACAACTTTTTGCAGGGAAAACGCTTCCACAACCAGCAGGATGCAGAAAATGCTCTCCAAGAGTTTGTGGAATCCCAAGCATGGATTTTTACACTACAAGAATAAACAAACTTATGTCTTGTTGTCAAAATATGTTGATTTTAATGGTTCCCATTTTGATCAATGAAGATGTGTTTGAGCTTGATTGTAACTATTTAAAATTCACAATCCGAAACTACAACTACTTTTGCACCAACCTAATATGTCCTTTTTTGGCTTATTAGCTATAATTATTTATTGTTATTTTAGTGATTCCTTTAGGGATTAGAGTAAACATTTTTAATTTATCACTGTTTACTTTCAAGTGATTGCATACTACACATCAAGTATAGCATAAAAAATCTTACAACAATATACTTCCTTTTCTCCCCTTAGGCCTTTATCCTAGTGTAATCATAAATTTTACTTCTCCATATGTTATAAATCTTACTACATTGTTATTTTTTAAATAAAAAGTAGATTAATTTTAAATATTTAAGTAATTGGAAAACATTCAGACATTTTCTAAAATAATGAGAAAAATAAAGTATATTTACTCTTATAGCTTCCATTTCTGGTCTCTTCATTCCTCTGTGTAGATCCGGGTATTCTGGTTTCATTTTCCTTCTGCTTGAAGGACTTCTTTTAAGATTTCTTTAGTGAATGTCTGCTGGTGAGAAATTTTTTTGACTTACGTATGTCTGAAAAAAACCTATTATTTCACCTTCATTTTTGAAAATATTTGTTCAGGGTAAAAATTATAAGTTCATAATTTTTTTCGCATTCTTTAAAGATATTGCTCCACTGTATTTTAGCCTGAATTTCTTTCCCACAAGAAGTCTTATACCGTACTTATCTTCTTTCCTCTGTTTATAATGTGTCCCTTTTTTCTAAATCTGTTCTTAAGATGTTCTCCTTATGACTTGTTTTAAGCAATCGGATAATAATGGACCTCGGAGTCATTTTCTTCATATTTCTTGTGTGCAGGTTTTACTGAGCTTCTTAAATCTGTGAGTTTATAGTTTTTAACAATTTTGGACATCTTTTAGCCATTATCTCTTCAATTATTTTATCTACCACTCCTCTCCCACACTTGAATTACACATACTTTAGGTCACTTCTAGTTGTCTCACAGTTCATAAATGCTCTTTTCATTTTTTCTTAATTTTTTTTCTCTCTGTGCTTCAATGTTAGATAGTTTCTACTGCTGTCTTCAAATTCACTAATGTTTTCTTCTGCAATATCTAATCTGTCTTTGATTCCATCCAGTGTATTTTTAATTTCAGATATTATGGTTTCTACCTCTAGAAACTGATTTGGATCTTTTTATGTTTTTTATGTCTTTACTAACATGTAAGATATTTCCTCTACCTCTTTGAATATATGAAGTTCAGTCATAAGAACTGTCTTAATGTCCTATTTCTATTATTTGTGTAATTTTTGATTTTTATCTTTATTTTGGGTTGTATTTCTCTGCTTCTTTGTACGTCTCATTTGTTTTTTATTGGTTGCCAGACATTTTGGACATTACTTTTTGTATGCCAAAAATTTACGTCTGCCTATAAATATTCTGGAGATTTCTCTGGTACATGGTTAATTTATTTGGGATTTTGGAATTAATTTGATCCTTTTAGGTCTTGCTTTTAAGCTTTGTTAGGTGGTCCTAACTCAATATTTTGACTAGCATTCATTTCCCCCATTCGTGTGGGAGCACCCTTCTTAGTACTCTAATAAATGTCCCTTGAGTTATTAGGTTTTCACTATGGCTGCTGGGAACAGAAACTGTTTCTCACCTTGTGCCTTGTCCACTGTGCCACCTTACTATTTCAGGTGCTCCTTTCCCCTGGCTCTGCTAGTTTCCTCAAACCCATGTACTGATCATTCCTCAACACTGAACGGGGACCCTCTGCAGATCTTGAGAGTTCTCTGTGTATACTTCATTTCTCTGTTCTACACTGTCCTATGAACTCTAGCTGACTTAACTTCCTTGAATTCCAAGTTCCATCTCCTGAATTGGAGGAAACATCTGGGCTCTGCCCAGGCTCCCACCCCCTGAAAACCTTCTCCAGGCAATAAGTTGAGGCAATTGTAGGTCTCACCTCTTCTGTTTTCCATCTCTTGGGGATCACTGCCCTTCGTTGCCTGATGTTTAATGGATTGAGCGCTATCGTTTTAAACATTTTGTTTAAAGTTATTTTAGGCAGCAGGAGAAATTCAGTTCCTGCTACTCCATCTTGACTAGAAATGGACTACATATTGTTTTGAAGTCTCATTCTTATTCATTATTGAATTAGTTTTAGCACTTTTAATACTCATTCTATGGGCAGAAGGACTGGTTTTGCTCATGACTATCTCTTCCTTGGCCTCCAAGTTCCAGGCCCTGTCCCTGACTATTATAATATTCTTTCAGATGGTTTAAAATTTTGAATTCTGCATAAAAATGTTACAGTGATCGAAAGGGGTTGATAGCAAACTAAGGAAGGATCAGTGGAATAAAAGGTAGTCCAGATAAAAGGAACAGTGAATTTCCTCTCCCTCTACAGTTTGCTTGCTGAAGTATGCCAGGCACACAATATTGTAATGAGAATAACTATTAGATTATATTTTCCATAGATTCCTTATAACCAGATCAACCCAGCACTGCTGATAAAGCCTGTGCCCTTCAAGAAGTAGAAAACTTTTCTTTTTCAAAAACACAGTGGACACTTAGGGGTCAAGCTCAGCTAGGCTCCCCCTGGCATCTGCACAGGCTCAGGCATACTGGAAGGCTCAGAGGCCTACTGCTTTGCATGTCTGTTTGCATTTGGAACCAAGGAGCTTCTGCAGCAGGAGATCAACAGTCTTGGTTCAGAGACAGATGCAAGAAAATGCATTTTATTGGGTAAAGTTCACACATTTGAATATTTGCTACTTAGATTTTCTTGAGTCTCTACATTTTTACCAGGGACCTCATCTTTAACAAAGTATTTTAACCTTGATTGACTCCACAAGGGCAAAAAAAGTATTTTCCTCGACCTCTAAGTTTGCATTGAGTTATTTGTACCCAAATATTACTAAAATATTAATAAGTGCAAATCAAATGAGTTGATATTTGTAAAACACCTAGCATAGTGCCTGACAGGTTATAAGTGCTTTAAAAGTATATGTTAAATAAATAAAAATAAATAAACCATATGAAAACTAGGTAGACACTCTTTAGGCTTATAACAGTTATCCAACCACAGAAACAAAACAAATTCATAGATCATGCATGTTTTAAAACAAGAAAAAGTACAAATCACTCCTTCCATCCCATAGCATTCTTTCGATGGGACAGAAGCTGTTCCATTACAACTCAGAACTAACACCGTGATTATTGTGCTAACTCACTTTTGCTTTAGATTCAGCACAGCTTTGCTACTGTGCACAATACAACAACTCAATTTCCACAGCCATTTCTTCTCTCAAAACTACTGAAAAACTTTCATTCATATAGCAAACTATGACACTATTTGCCTGCAGTTGTTGCAAAAGCATATTTTACATATTCAGACCATGTGCTCTACGAGGTCTGGAACAGGATTCATTGGCTCATGACTATATACCTATGGACCAAAATAGTGTTTGGCCCAAAGGATGTGCTCACTACAAATGCGTGGTGGAAGGAAGAAGAAAGAAGGAAGGAGGAAAGGAGGGATGGAGGAAGGGATGGATAGAAGGAGGGAGGGAGGAAGGCAAGCTCCTTATTTTTTCATTAGTTCAAGGCAAGTACAGTAAATGTGCGTTCAAATAAGCTACACTTGAACCATATGGCAGGATTCAGTTATAAAGCAGTTTTCCTCATGATGTTCCACAATATGCTAATATTAAACTTTAGATCAATCTCTACAGTAAAGGTACAAAATATATTAATAACATTTCCTTATGAAATCACATACACCAAACAAGAAATCCCAGGACTGAAAGAGGTCTACTTTGCCAATGTTACTTATAGCTGGAGGATAGAAGGCTGTGATTAAAACAAACTACCACTGCTACTAATAAATACCACCACGACTAAAAACAGTATCTCACTAATTCTCGGTAAGCCCTGAAAGCACAGGGTGGCATGGCCTGGTCTAATGCTTAACAGAAGCTGGGAGGGTGTGATGGGAAGTCCGAAGTACAGAATCAAAGTGTTGTTGGAAAAGGCAGTGGTGGCCGAGATGACTCCATCAATAAGCTGAATGTCCACCCAATGGCCTACATCAGAAGTGAGCCAAGCCTGAGGTGGCTGGAAAGTCAAGCCACACAGTCTGTGTGGGGTGCCACAGGGAATGTAGTAGAGGCCTGCAACCCACATGGTCAACCGGATGTCCAGAAGTTGACAAAGGCACCATGACATAGGTGATACAAGGGAACCACCAAGTGAGTCAGATGCTGAACTATTGAAGAGACACTTAAAGAGAGGATCAGGGTTTGCACAAATGCAGAACAGAACATTGAGCCAGGGAAACAATTGTTGGTTGACTTAATGCTGGCTCATCATAACTCCAAGGAAATGGAGCTTGGGGAGACACAGGTGAATCACAAAACTCTACTTTTACTTAATATTTACTGTAATTGATTTTACCTCGGTATTTAGCAGGTCAATTAAAATGTTTTATCTTCTTAGTAAAAAGGAAAACAACGTTTGGCTTTTTGCAAAGATCTGCCATAGGCTGAAGCAGACTGGCTGTGAAATTAATGAAGCTTAAGCTCCAGGCCTCTCACATGCATGGGCTCCTTCCAAATCTCACCATGCTCTTCTCAGTGTCAGCTACCTGCCAGGAAGTTAGAGCTTGGGACACTCTGATCCTGGGGCCGAAGGCAGGGTCCTGGGCAGCCAGCATATCCCCTGTTGGCTTGTGCCCCAGAATCTGGTTGCTGTCTTTAATCTCATAGAGAACAATCTGAGAGGGTTACTGCTCTGCTCCCTGCTTTGAGGACTACAACGACCCAGGTTCACAGCTAGCTCATTGTTGATGATGGAGTTCAGGGAGGCTTTTTTGTTGGGAAACATCAAGTGAAGAGGTTCCCCAAGCAAGGCCGTGTAGGGCCTGAGCAAGCACATGCAGATGGAGATTAAGTTAGAGATGCCACAATACCAATGAACTGTCAAGCTGAAATTGATCTAAACTGTCAATAGTAAAAACCAAGTTTTCATCAACCATGTTTGAATAATCTAATTCTCTTTCTTTGTTTTCCATTGAAAATGACATTATACTATTGTTGTCATGAAGTGAAAATCAAGGAATATGCACCTAATAAATATAGAGGAAAAAAGTATTGTAGATGTCTGTGAGACAGTTTAATAATAATAATGTTATTTTATGGATTTTCTTACATTTGTGGTATTTGTCAGCTTCTTAATTTTTTATCATTCTAAGTCAATATTAAATTTCTTATCTAATTTATATATATACTCCTTTTCTCAAAGAGGGATACCCGAATTATATAATCTTCAAGCCCCACAAAACCTATATTCATCTTTGATCACAGAGTAATGGTAGGCCACAGGCTTGTAGTAACTTTATACAAATACTATAACTTCTCTCTATCCTGTTTCCCTATCTTTTAAAATGAAGAGGGGTGAGCTAGGTGATTTCTAAGGACTTTTTAAATGTTAAAATATATAATTAGCTTATAGCATTAGCTTAGACTAATTAACTACATGGAAGAAAGTTTCATAGGCAAAGAAAGCAAAGCTGATATA